>JANRMT010062823.1:22989967-23030406 GCA_026402145.1 Polypterus bichir lapradei | reverse complement strand
CTGGGGCGTGGCCAGAGGAGGAATGCCGGGAACACCTGGTGCTCATCCGGGAACCATATAAAAGGGGCCATCTCCATTCATTCAGGGCTGGAGTCGGGAGGAGGAAGGACGGAGCGAGAGAGGAGAGTGGAGGCGGCCCGAGAAGAAGGTATTGTGGCCAGGACTGAGATTGTTGGGGTATTGTGCACATTTGATTGGGTCTGAGTGACCATTATTGTAAATAATAATTGTAAAATAAACGTGTGGTTGTATTTTAACAACATGTTCGCCTGTCTCTGTCCGGGTCGGCTCCACAATATATATATACATATATATATATATATATATATATATATATATATATATATGTTGTGAAGAAAGAACACAAAGAAACAAGAATAAAGGTTTGGGATGCCGTCCCATATACTGTAGGGTCGTTCTGAGAAGACCTTAGCACTGGTACAAAGTACATAACAGATTTTCACAAGACAATGGATGAATGTTATACTGGAACTTTCATGAGAAACAAACAGGAAATGACATAGACAATTGAAGTGATGTGGAAGGGATGAGCCGGAGATGATGACACAGACAGAAGACAGAAGTGAGATCATTGAGGGTGGACCGGAAGTGAAGTCATCAGAAGGAGTCAGATGCTCAGAACCCGGAAAAGAAGCACTTCGTGGAACTGGCGTCGAGCGAAATCTTAGCAGAGTTCCAGAAGTTATTTCTTTTAATCTTCTGTTTTCCTAGTGAATAAGAGAGAGAGGCATTAGCACTCAGTGTCAAATCCCCCCCGATTAGTGTTTTCACTCTTCGTCGGGCCTATTGGCTACCCCCTATTCGCATAGGTGTGACTATATATACACATTTCATCACCCGGTGGCCCCGTTCTGGGAGTTTGCATGGTCTGCCATTTCGTGCTTGAGCTGTTGTTACTTCTCAACCCTTCCACCGCACAACGGCAGCACTTCCAGTTGACCAGAGAAGATCATCTAGCATTTCAAGTACTGACTTTGGCAACAATGGCATCCTAGGACAGTGTCACATTTAATGTCACTAAGCTCTTCAGTATGACCCAATGTATGCCAGTGGAGGCTGCAGGGTTGTGTGCTTGGTTTGGTGTCGCCGATAAACCTGAATTCAACCATTTGGAGGGCTGCCCACATACCTTTGGCCATTGTAAAATGATCAGACACAAAAGATTATAAAGGTTTGGGGAATCTGTCCCCGTATACTGTGAAGTTCTTCTTTGCAGAAATACGGTCAGATTTCTACACGTAATACAGACCACCAAAACAATGACAGTCAGACAATTTATGAGGTGGGGATGGAAATTGACACAGAATGCTGGGAAGGAGCCACTGTAGTGGATGGGTAGTGGTGACGTCATCCAATGGGGACCAGAGGGAAAGAAGGAACCCGGAAGTGGCTTGCGTCTTTTTTCGCCGTGTTCAGGTGAACTCACAGCGGTGGATTTTCATCCTTCCTGAAGGAACAAAGAGAGAAAGTTTAGTACAATGCCATTGTCCCCCGACATGAGATTTCGCACTGCTCGTCAGGTTTTTGAGTTGCTCCCTATGCGCTCGTGCGTGACACCATATATGTATAGAGAATTCAGGAAGTCTTCAGACCTTTATAACCCTTCATGGTGTTAAAGATTTAATTTTGTGGATAAATTTGCCATTTTAAAACATCAGTCTCCACTCACTAACCCATAATGACAAAGTGAAAATGTGACCAGAAAGGTTTGCAAATTTATTACAAATCAAAAACTGAAATCTTTCATTCCTAGACCTTTAGCTGTTGCCCTCCTTATTGTGCTCACGTTTTCCCATTTGCTTTAATTTTCCTTGAGATGTTTCTAGAATTTGATTGGAGTCCACCAAACTGTGGCAAACTGAACTGAGTGGATGTCATTTGGAAAGGCACATATTCACCATTCAAGACCCTTAATTCAGTATTGCTTCTCCTGTGTAGACTTATGGGTGGAATGAGATGAGAGTGCGCAGGAGTGAATGAGGGACTGCATCTGTTAAAGTGTGTGAGTCGTGTTTCTTTGTTACAGCTTACTGGCGCTGTCAGATTTCGGCCCCAGGTCGAAGCTCTCTGATATACCGTGATTCAGATTTTCAGTAATGTTGATCACCCAGTGTCCACCCTGGCAGTCCACACTGTGCACCACATTTGCTGGAGGTGGACAGGAATTCTCACTCCACACTCCTAGCTGAGAACCGCCACCTTCTTAGAGCTCTGGTCCTTTGCTGCCTGTCATCTCCAGCTGCTGCCACACTCTTCAGATCAGAGCATGATGGGTTCTCAGAAACTGGCATTCGCTGTGCCCCCTCACTTGCAGACAGCATTTCAGTGGATTCACACCGGCACTGCTGTAGATTCTGGAGAGCATCGTTTTTTTTTTTTTTTTTTTTGGCATCAACTTGATCAGCAAAATGTGGGAAGAGGATTACGACACAGAGCAGTAAGTGTTCATGGGGATGAGTGGGCTATTAGAAGAAAAGATGCTGGAACTGTGGGAGCTGCTCGAGAAGAGCAGGGACAGGCTGATGACATCCTTCTGTCATAGGCTGAGTTGGTTTACTTTGGTAATATCTTTAACTGAGCACCAGCATAAACCTGCTTTAAAAATTCAGAATGTGCTGAGGTGACTTATCAGCAATACCAATGACTTTACCTTTGTAAATATATTTTTGTTATTTTAGCCGTGCCACCCATCTAAGCAAAGGCAGAAAACTAACTAATCAAATGTAGATCTCAGCTTTAACATTTGCAGTGCATCATCTATTAAAATGCATTTTGTTATGTATGCAGTAATAAAAAGAATTGCATTTGTCATTCCAACAGATGGCACAGCACATACATTTGTTGAAATAAAATGCATTATTAACAATGCTCATGATGCACCATCTGTTGGAATGACAAATGCATTGTATTTCATTACTATAAAAGTGCATATGTCTCTGTTATATGCTATTTTGTAAAGGATTTGTAAAAGCAGTGTAAATGTTTGTGATGTGCCATCTGTTGAAATGACAAGTGCAGTGTATTTGTTTCTGTTAAATGCCATTTCGTAACGCATTTGTAACAACGGTGTTCATGATTGTCAAGCGTCGTCTGTTGGAATGAAAATGTATTTTATCCATCCATCCATCCATCCATCCTCTTCCGCTTATCTGAGATCGGGTCGCAGGGGAAGCAGCTTGAGCAAAGATGCCCAGACTTCCCTCTGCCCGGTCACTTCTTCTTCCTGAGGCGTTCCCAGGCCAGCCGGGAGACATAGTCCCTCCAGCATGTCCTGGGTCTTCCCCGGGGCTTCCTCCCGGTTGGACATGCCCGGAACATCTCACCAGGGAGGCGTCCAGGAGGCATCCTGATCAGATGCCCGAGCCACCTCATCTGACTCCTCTCGATGTGGAGGAGCAGCGGCTCTACTCTGAGCCCCTCCTGGATGACTGAGCTTCTCACCCTCTCTTTAAGGGAAAGCCCAGACACCCTGCGGAGGAAACTCATTTCAGCCGCTTGTATTCGCGATCTCGTTCTTTCGGTCTCTACCCATAGCTCATGACCATAGGTGAGGGTAGGAACGTAGATCGACTGGTAGATTGAGAGCTTTACCTTACGGCTCAGCTCCTTTTTCACCATGACAGACTGATGCAGAGCCCGCATCTCTACGGACGCCGCACTGATCCGCCTGTCGATCTCACAGTCCATTCTTCCCTCACTCGTGAACAAGACCCCGAGATACTTGAACTCCTCCACTTGGGGCAGGATCTCGCTCCCAACCCTGAGAGGTCACTCCACCCTTTTCCGGCTGAGGACCACAGTCTCGGATTTGGAGGTGCTGATTCTCATCCCAGCCGCTTCACAATCAGCTGCGAACCGCTCCAGAGAGAGCTGAAGATCACGGCCTGACGAAGCAAACAGGACAACATCATCTGCAAAAAGCAGTGACCCAATCCTGAGCCCACCAGACCGGACCCCCTCAACGCCCAGGCTGTGCCTAGAAATTTTGTCCATAAAAGTTAAGAACAGAATCAGTGACAAAGGGCAGCCCTGGCGGAGTCCAACTCTCACTGGAAACGAGTTCGACTTACTGCTGGCAATGCGGACCAAACTCTGACACCAGTTGTACAGGGACCGAACAGCCCTTATCAGGGCATAAAATGTATTTTATTAATACAAATTTCCAATTTTTTTTTATTACACCAAATTTCCCACTGGGGACAAATGCAGGATTATCTATCTATTTAAATTTTTGCCATGTGCCATCTGCTGGAATGACAAATGCAGTGCATATGACTGTTACATGCCATCTGGTATGGGATTCCTAAAAGTAGTGTTAATGATTGGGATGTGCCATCTGTGGGTATAACAGAGACACAGCCACACAGACACTTGTCTTTTTATTAAGTTGGACTAGAATGACGTTTCCATTGGATAGCGTTTGTCTGTATTTTTATTTCATTCTTTAAGCTGTCACTGTATGAGACAGTGCTCATTTGTGCACACGGGTACTTTATAATTGGATTTATCAATTTGTGATCTATGTGGTTTTAAGATTTGTATTAAAAAATTGTCAGTTTTGGAGAAGAAGTGAGGCAGGGACCTTTCTAGCAGACACAGCAATCTGAAGAGACAGGGAGTCAAGGATAAGGTGCTTCACTAGGAAATGTTGAATAGAAAAGATGTATACATGGACAGTAAAATGGATCAAATGCAAAGAGAGTCATAACCAGAAAGTCTGAAAAGTCGCTAGCAAAGGATAGGACAAGATGGACAAAGACAGCTGGGGGAACGTGCAGTCAGCCTGAAGACAGATGTATATGATTTTTTGCCTGTTAAGAGTCAGCATACGATCTTCTTTCCTTGTTTGGAATTGGACTATTTGCCTACATGGGGGCCTACACGTGGAGAAAACAGTATAAAAGACTTGGACAGCAGCCAAACACCTTTTCAGCCAATGGACGCATGGAAGATTACGGCATCCAATCTTGAAAATCCTTTCAGCTCAGCGACGAAAATGGCAGACTGGGCTTGTCATTGGCTTCCTCGTCTGTTATGCCGAGTAAATCGTCATTACAGAAGCTAAGTTATTTTCTCTTATGTGATTTCTTACCGCGATATCACTATGGGAGGGATATCGCCTCGCTATAATATATCTATTCAGGTTCAGGTTACTTAAAACGCAGCAATTAAAAAGAACTTATTTCAACCAGGGAGCTATCGCCCCCTGCTGGATAGACTAGGTGTAAATATGAGGGATATTGAGAGAATGTGGGGCCCTCTTTTCAGATATAGTTAAGAAGAAGTCTGAAAATGAGACCGAGGTCCCCTTAGGACCCTCCCACAGTAAAACAAACATCATGGGACAAATTCCCGTCACTCATTGGTCCAGAGTCCTGTCTTCAATTCAAAAGCTTGATACCATCCAAACACACTTCTTGTTTGTGCACTACTCTGATTTTTCCAAAAGTATTTATTTAAGTATATTTCAGTAAAAAAGCGAATACGTTTTGCAGATTGTGAGCACATGACCAGATGACTTGACCTACAGATTATGTGACATGAGTGACCGTTTTTTTTATTTTCATGGACATTTTTATACTGTTTGTTTTTGTCCAGTGTTGGCCTCCATAGGCACCTATTCTGTCAGAAGCTTTCTTGTCTCTATCCTCAGTGAAAACACGAGATTATTTTTCCTTAGCCATCACTGCAAACCGCATGGGATAGATGGCATATTAAAATACAGTTAGCCCCCTCTGTATCCTGCAGATCAAAACTATTCAAAATCAAAAAAAAATTCCAGAATGTTGTAAAAAGCAAAACTTGAATTTGCCGCACGCCAAGGTCGATGCTGAATCCATGAGAATAAAGCGATGTGTTGGAATAACCTGCGGCAGCCTACCGCCATTTCACAGGCCCTCAGTCTCTCTCCAGCCCTTGTTGTTCACCTCATGTCTCATTTTGTTCGCTACTTGCATTGTGTGCTCCAGTGTGGCTCCTAAAAAAAAGCAAATAACTGCCCAGGGTAAGAGTAAAGTGCTGTCTCTCAACGAGAAAATCAAAATTTTAGATTTTTTGAAAAGTGGCATGTCACTTGTCGAGGTGGACCATAAGGTCGGCAAGAATGAATCAGGCACTGACACAATACAGCAGAAACTGAAAATTGTGAAATTGTTCGTGTTGCCTTTACAGAAGCAAAAATGTTCTCTCTGGTTTGTGATGCATCGCTTGCAAAGACTAAGAAAGCATGAAGTGTGTGGCTAGAGGGCTTGGCACACAAGTAAATTTAACATTTATTTGCTTTGGCAGACACTTTTATCCAAAGTGACTTACAAAAGAGGTAAACATAATCGAGTACCATTAGGTTGGGGCCAATCTGTTCAGCAAGTGTAATAGGACAGGTAACAAAAGTTGACTGTCACAAGTGAAAATATGTAATACCTTAATAAATATACAATCATACATTAACAATCGATAAAGCCATTAAACATAATGTAACAACAAACCAACCAATGAAAGATCACAGAACAAAGGTTTTTGCTTTGCACCCTCCCCCACCATAACCTATTGTCTATGAGGGAGCAGCGAAAGCTTTAGAGTCGTCAAAAATTTCGATCTCCAGTTTTCGTCAGATCTCCACTCCCTTGAGACTGAAAACATCTATATCTTGATGATGTATGTGTGTGTTTGTGTGTCACAGTTTCTTGGGGACAATCTGGAGCTAAAACGGCAGGATGGAAAAATTCCAAACTCAAACCTTAAGCCTGTTATGAGATGATGATGTGCCGATTAGTTTTTGAACCAAATCGTGCAAGAGAAAGAGGAACCCTCAAATTAATTTTTGATAATATCTCGGCAAATACTGTAATTCTGCAATTAGTTATTAATTCTTCTCATCAACTGCTATCGTAATAACCTATATCATGCTCAGAAAGATCAGCATCAGAGCGACAAATTAACATAAACCCGAGCGAAGACGGAGTTCGGGTAACTTGGTTCCTAGGGTGCAAAGTCTACGGGCGCTCACGACCTCATTTTTTCCATTCAGTTAGACAGATATTCACATAACAGAAGGGTCTTCAATTGCTTCTTAAATAGTCAGTAGTACGGATGGAGGTGGCAGCCTGTTCCACCAACTAGGAACTCTGAGGGACATTCAAAAAGTTTGTAAACTCTGTTTACGAGAATTTCAAAAATAAATTCCATCACTTTTCTACATAGTCACCTTCCTTTGCGATGCAATTTTCCCAGTCACGACACAACCAATTACATCTTCTCCCGCCTTCACCATTTCCAACGAAAATATAAAAGTGCAGAAACTTTCTGAACGTCCCTCACACATAGGAAAAGAGTCTGGACTGAGAATTGGTACCACGTAGAGGTGGAATCACCAGATGTTGTTCGCTGGTGTGACCCGACATTTGCGCGATAGACATATGCGCGCCGACAAAATAGCGCCGATTAAAACACGCTGTCAAAATCGCGCCGACAAAGTCGCGCCAACAAAATCGCCCTGACAAAATCGCGAAAGTTTCATTAAATATGAATTACTAGTTTAAAGCATATATAATAATGTTTATTTTAGAAGTCAATATTATGAGACGCGGCATGCCATCAGCACGGCACGCAGATAGTCCTTAAGATCACGCCCTGCATATGTAGGAAGAATTGCAGCAAGGGCGTCCCACTCTCTTGGCCTCTCTCGCGATTTTGTCGTGGCGATTTTGTCGGCGCGCATTTGTCGAAAACCAGTTAGCGGGTTTGTCGGCGCTCATTTGTCCGTCGCGATTTTGTCGGGGTGCATATGTCTATCGCGCTTTTGTTGGTGAACCGTTCACTGGCAGACCTGAGTGGGCAAGCAGGCATATACCACTACTGCAGTGTCTCCATATACTTATGTGCTGACCTACTGACTATTCTGTAGGCAAGCATCAAGGATTTGAACTTCTTGTGTGCTGCTACAGGGAGCCAATGTAGTGACCTGAAGAGAGGAGTGACGTGTGCCCGTCTCGGCTGGTTAAAGATTCTGGGACCATCTGCAGCAGCTTGATAGCACATGTGGGTACTTCTGCCAGAAGTGAGTTGCAGTAGTCCAGATGCAACAAGACCAAAGCCTGGACCAGAAGGTGTGCTGCATACATAAGGTCTGATCTTGCGGATGTTGTACAGCGTGAACTTGCATGAATGAGAAACAGCAGAAATGTGGTGAAATAAAAATAGCTTGGGTACTGACTTTGGTAGGTCTTAGCAACAGTGAGCCATGCTGTTCAGAGATGGAACAGACTGGCTGGCCGGGATCACAAGAAGTTCGGTTGTTGATGTAGATGATGGCCCTTCTTTCAGGTAGAGGTAGCAGAAAGACAAACAGAGTCATCGCCAATGCACTAACATCCCAATTGTGCTTCACTCACTCAGAATATGGAACCAATGTAGGAAGCACTTTAAGATAGAGAAGCTTTTATCTGTGGCACCTCTGCGTGATAACTACCTTTTTCCACCCTCTCAAACGTATGCAGTTTTTAATGTCTGGAAAACATTCGGGATTAAATCACTTAGAGATCTGTACATAGATAACATCTGCAAATCCTACGAACAATTACACTCCAAATTTAACTTTCCAGCAACACATTTCTTTCACTACCCTGAAATTAGAAACTTTGTTAAACAAAACCTGCAGAATTTTCTTCACCTCCCACCTATTTCTATTCTGGAAAAAATATTGATCAGTCCCGAGGATTCAGACAGCATCGCCGTAATATATAACAATATTTTACAGTCCTTCCCTTTCAAAGATCCAAGAGTAGAGTGGGAAAAGGATCTCTCACTCAACATCTCAGAAAAGGAGTGGAAGGTAGCAATGCACAAAATTCACTTGAGCATAGCATACAATTATCCAGCTCAATATTATACATCGAGCGCATCTGTCTCGTTTAAAATTGTCCAAAATGTTCACAGTGCAAGAGCCAACCTGCAAACGTTGCAATCAAGTTCCAGCCTCACTGGGCCATATGTTTTGGGTGGGGTGCACCAAATCAACATCATTATGGACCAAAATTTTGAAATGCCTTTCAGACAGCCTTGATGTCACAATCCTTCCTAACCCACTAACAGGTGTGTATGGTGGGCTCACAGAGGGGCTTAAAGTTGAGAAGGACAAACTGTGATTGTCTTTACTTCACTATTGGCACGTAGACTTATCTTGCTCGACTGGAAGCAGAGGCAGCCTTAGGGGTGAGCGGGTCCCTAGGGCTGACCAACCCCACGCAGGGCCGGTTTTGTCAAACACTGTGACCGGTATGTGTGGAGTGTATAAACTTGCACGCGAATGTAATAAAAATAATGTTAACATACACCGGATTTTCTCATTACAGTATTCAGCTAAATTTTTCCAAGATAACACACTGACTTTATCAAAATATAAATGGAGAATATAACTTGACAAATCCGCTCGAACGGGACACCCAGACCTCAAAATCAGGGCCCCCTTAGGTGCAGGGCCTGGGCCAGTCGCCCCACTTGCCAACCACAAATGGTACTCTTGACTGGAAGAATCGTAACTCACCTCTTTTAAGTCAGTGGGTAACTGATGTTATATACTATTTGAAACTGGAAAAAAATCAGATTCTCACTTGGAGGATATGTTCAAAACGTTTTCAAACCCTGGCAGGATCTGATCAATAACATTTTAGAAAAAGCATTTAAATTGAGGAAGCGGATTGTCTCCCCTCTTTTTTATTCTATTGATTTTTATTCATTTATTAATCAATTTACTTACTTTTTTTCTTAGTTTTACTCTGCTGGCCTAGCTCTCTTGCTTTTATGGCTTGTATGGAATGTTATTTGATTTTAATAAAGACATGCCAAGACTCTAGCAGATACCGTATTGCCATCCAGAGGGAACGACAGGTATAGCTGTGTATCATCTGTATAGTACCAGTAAGAGAACCCTTGGAATTGGATGATGGTGTACAAAGAGACCCAGCACTGATCCCTGGGGCACCCCGTGCATGTCTGACGTGCCCTGAGGGGTCTCATGCGTAACGCCGTGCGAAGAATTCAAACTAAAAAATGGCGTAAGGACAAAAGTAGAAATGTGCGTATGCAGAAAAAAATCCAGATGCATAAATCTGTGCGTATGCCAACTTCTACGTTCTTCCACTCCATAAATCCTGGTCAGCATGAAAAGTAACACACATGCATGTGCCTGCTGCCCCACCCTGACTCCTCCCAGAATAACGCCTATGTGAATATGCAAATCAATATGAATTGCCCCTTATATTTTGCAATTTTTGAAAAGACAATGGCAAAAGCACAGGGGAAAAAGAAGAATTTCAGCAATTACTAAGAGGCAAGGAACAACGTAGTATTTCTTGGTTTAAGCAGTGATGTAGACAACAAAAGGAAGTTGATCAAGTGACAGAGTGGTGCAGATAGTCGAAAGTTCAAGTTCAGAAAGTTGCACAGTTCCCAAAATAAATAAGCAGTGGTCAGATATAAAAGTCGCTGTGAAAAGGCGAGTCATTGCCCCACCGTCTGAGTGTCATATGGAAGCTTATTAGGGTACAGAGAAAAGAAATAAAATAGGGACACACAGTGGAAAACAAAATCTCAAAATTTCCACTTTAATCATGTACTGTAGTTAATTTTGTCATTAAAGTAGAATGCCATAAACTTAATCTTAAAATTATTTAATTTACTAGTTTCTCAAATCCCATCATAACTAAAGTAGCACATGCTTCATATTCTATGTGTTCTGCTATGTACTCTATGTGTGTGAATCACTACGTTCTTAAACGGTCTTTCTCTTCCGCGGACAGGGCACAGAATACATTACATTCATGATATTCCAACTCTCTGAACAATTTAAATACTAAGATGTATACTTGATGTCATTTTCATGATGATAGGAATAAAAGCGTGTTATTAAACATGGGTACACAGTGGCACAGTGATAATGATGAGCTGGCGCCTCGTCCAGAGATTGTTTCTGTCTCAAGCAAGATGCTTGCTGCACCGTGTGCGACCTTTGATGAAATAATTTATTGCAGCAGTACTGTCTCTTTCAAACGTACTAAAACCCAATTCCTGTCCTTTTTTATTCTTTTTCCAAATAACCAATCGCCCCAGGAAGCATACAGTGTGAGTCAGGAACAATTTCTGAATGGGGCGCCAGCTCATCACTACCGCTGCGCCACTGAGTCCTTGTACAGTGGTACCTCTGGTCACGACTGTAATTCGTTCCAAAACTCTGGACGCGACCCGAATGTAATTTCCCCATAAAATTGTATGTAAATACAATTAATCCATTCCAGACCATATGAACTGTATGTAAATATATATATATTTTTAAGCACAAAAATAATTATACCATAGAATGCACAGTATAATAGTAAAATAAATATAAAAACATTGAATAACACTGAGAAAACCTTGAACAACAGAGAAAACTAACATTGCAAGAGTTCACGCGAGACCCTTACGAACGCACAGGGGAAAAAAATTAAATGCTGCTTCTCTTGCAAAACTTTTCAAACCATCCTTTGCTGGCTTTAAATTCCTCACCTTCGCCATTCGAAGAAGGATTTTTTTTCAGCAAATCGCCATGAATCTTCCTGGCTTTCTCTCATATGATCGCCTCACTTGCGATATCCTCTGCAAGTTGCTTCTCGTTCAACCACACTAGCAACGGTCTTTCCACATCTTCCAGCACTTGAGGCCTCTGCTTCGTTAACATTATAACTCCTTCTGCAACATCAGCTGCTTTGTTAGGCTCTGTATATGCAAACAAAAGAAAATGGGAAACTGAGAATGACAAATCATTAGGAAAAAAATTTCCAATATACAATATGAAAGCATAAGTGGCCTCAGGTTGTGTAATATTACTGTAATTCAAGTTTACAGTGAGGCAATTGTACTTATAAGTACAAACAGTTCTACCGGGAGCACTTGATGGACTGATTGATTGAGTGCGTTTATAGCTCTTGGGATGAAACTGTTTCTGAACAGCGAGGTCTGTACAAGAAAGGCTCTGAAGCATTTGCTGAATGGGAGAAGTTCAAACAGACTGCGCACATGGCTGAGGCAGCATGTGCTAGAAGCTGTACCCAGAGAATTCTCTCTTCTCTTGACACAATCTGCCGTAGAGCTTTCCCATCAGCTGCTGTACAGCTGTGATTCCGCATTCAGATACAGTGGGTTAAAATACTCCAAGTGGTGCACTGAGAGTAACAACGCTAAAGTGGTCATGGTATTTGGAATAGTTTGGCCATTCGGTGCACCATTATATGGTGACAGGTTGATTACAATCAGATGCCTTGAACTAAAAAAACAATATGCTATTAATTTCAGTGTATTTGATTAGGCCGTGTCAGGGATGTGAATCTAAAAAATAAAGGGAAACCACACAGGAACAGTAGCACTGCTTTGACGCTGGGTGCCGCCAGTTTACAAAACCGAGCAGAGAACTTGCGTACGCAAGGGATTGAGCTGGTGTGAAAGTTTAGTTTTTATACATCGCAATGTGAGCATGGAAACGGGCATACGCAACATTTTTGTGCATACGCACTGTTCATACATGAGTACCCAGTACACACTGTTAGGATCTTACGGAGATGTAAGAACCATCCGAGAGCAGTCCCAGTGATGCCAAGGTCAGAGAGGGTGGCAAGAAGAATGTAGTGGTTGACCCCATATATGGCAAAATTGCACGTAATTAAGCACTCCGCCTCTATGAGCACTACTGTGAGGGGCTGGATGAGAGTGACAGGAAGGAGTCTGAGGCCTGTAGGGAATGGCTGGCTAGCCATGTAAAGTGTTACAACAGTATGAACTTAAAGATCACGGGAGAATTGGCTGATTTATTAGGTGTTATAAGTAATCTAGAGATGATTTAAGGTAGACGGGATATTCATTTGTGTTTCACACAAGAATTCTGAAGAACAGGGTGAATTCGGCTGGATCAGATTTGTTAACAGGTTTCGTAAAATGGTTAATTGTGGCCAGAGACTTTGTAATAATCTCCCCTCAATCTCTAAACTCTATGCATCTTTGTGTTTATGTCTAAAATTCATTTTCATCTGTCACTTCCATAATTCCATCTGTGTTCTCATGGAAATCATAGGATCCTACTAGGGACGCCATTCAGGTGCCATGTACTAAGGGCACCAAGCTTTCTCTACACTCCAATGCCAAAGCCGAGGATAAGTTGTGAACTTCACATGTGCTCTCTGAACTTCTTTAATTACTTTTGTTTTATTTTTGACAGCCATGGAGTTGGAAGAAAAAGAGACTATTCCCCAGTGTCCTGGAGCGAGTATTTTGAGATGATGGATGATGTGGTCATTGGATCAGGAGACAACAAAGATATATCCTTTAGAAATATCTGATGGAGTGAACAAATGAATGAGGAGTGAATGAGCTGAAGCTGGTGTGGCAGAAAGGGGTTAACCATAAAGACGGTGCCAAGGGTGGCCACACTAGCAATGCCCGCCATAGCAAATTGATGAGATTTGGTTAAATAGTTTAGGCCCAGTGCACCATGTGGGTTCATCTCCCATATTTCACTTTACCTTTGATTTTTTAATGGGGGTGAGCTACCTTTTAGAAGAAAACAATTCTAACCATTGACATGATACAAAAACCATGATTGACACATTCTTCATTTGAAATGTGTCAATTTTGTGAAGAATTTGCATTAAATCTTTTACCACTTTTTTCAGTTGATGTTACGATGTCAGGTAGAAGTGAATCCTGATGTTTTGAATTTTGTTTCCTGCAACCTTTTTGAGTTATCTTGGTCCCCATTTGTGGTTTTGTTGTGCATTGGACAACACAAATATACGTTTGTTTGTAGATTCAGAATATTTCTCATGATGTTGGAAATCATATACATTGTTCCGTATTGGCATTATTGTTCATCTATTGTCACACATGCGCACCATAGTGTTACCCAGCCGATTCTTTCCACTCTGTTTCAGTATTCAAAATACGAGACATCAGACAGAGGAGCCTCTCTCTTCTGTTTGTGAGGTTCAAAACACGTGTGCTCCTTATTTCTCGTCGCTCCATTCTATGCACTGTACTTCCGGATGAGCATTCATTGGTTCTCAACTTTCACACGTATACAGCCCACTCCTACGACTAACAAGAAAATCAAACCTGTTTAATTTTATCCTTGCTAGTTGCAGACTATTTGGTCTTAGTCCTTAGAAATGTCACATTAGGTAGTCGGCTTCACGGGAAATGATTATGTAAATGAAGGAGGAGGAAGAGGTTGGGAGCATGTGCCGACTATGGCGCGTTGACGCACCCACCACACGGTGAACCATCCGGATTCGGGTGACACCTCAGCACAACACTAAAGAGTGAGAGTTTGTTTTTTTTGTTTTTTTTTTTTACTGTGGCTGAAGTGCCAATCCTGCCACCAACCCTCAAGTTTTCCTACAAGTTGGAGGACCTGCTTGCAGGGCTGGATGTAGATTAACGTCATACCCAGGACATAGCAACTGCAGGTTAAGGGCCTCGCTCAAGGGGCCCAACATGGGCATTTATATGATTTCAACCAGCAATCTTCCGATTGCCAGTGCAGATCCCTAGCCTCAGAGCCACCATTCCATCCATAAATGTAAATGAAAACTACGACTTAAAGTAGCTGGAAAAGTCATCTAATGTGACATAGGCTTTAATTTATAAAAGTCCCTTTGGCAGCAATTCCAGCTTTAAATCTCCTTGAGTTAAATCTCCACAAGCTTTGCAAAGCTAGATGCTGGCAGTTTCTCCCATTCATTCATCTTAAATGATGAGGAGAGGGTTGTAATAGATGATTACTTTGTGCAGCAGCAACAGACAAGGACTCCTTTACCTTGAAGTGCACCCTGAATTGGTTCCACATTTGAAGTAATTAGTGGACGACTGGATTACTGCTGTATTGTTGACACAGATTTCTTTTGTTTTAAACTTCCGCATTATGCCACCTCTTCCTTTTATTTTTAGAACTGGACAAACACATATGTAGTTCTTTGACTTTGCCCTCCATGACAGCCTCTGTTGATGATCCCCTAGAACAAGGGTGCCCAACTCCAGTCCTGGAGGGCCACAGTGGCTGCAGGTTTTCATTCTAACCCTTTTCTTAATTAGTGACCTATTTTTGCTGCTAATTATCTTCTTTTGAATTCATTTTATTTGACTTGCTCTTGACAAATCAGACCCCTCAATTATTTCTTTTTCCTTAATTAGCAGCCAAACCATAATGAGATACAAAATGAGCCAAAACAGGACCAGCACACTGTGACCATCATACAATATCTGAAAATAAAGAAAGGTGAAGGTCTCAGGAATGCTGATCTGCTCTTAGAAAAGAGAAAATCCACAATTTCAGAAATGTCTGCTATTGCACAATGAGAGCAGCAACAAGCCGTAGAATTAAAGTGCGAGTTTAATTAACGACAAGACTCGGCGCCTCATTAAGCAACTGGTTGGAGTGAAATCGGTTGGAGTTTTGAGGCTTTGACCTACAGTACAGGCCAAAAGTTTGGACACACCTCCTCATTCAATGTGTTTTCTTTATTTTCATGACTGAAGGCATCAAAACTATGAATGAACACATGTGGAGTTATGTACTTAACAAAAAAAGGTGAAATAACTGAAAACATGTTTTATATTCTAGTTTCTTCCAAATAGCCACCCTTTGCTCTGATTCCTGCTTTGCACACTCTTGGCATTCTCTCGATGAGCTTCAACAGGTAGTCACCTGAAATGGTTTTCACTTCACAGGTGTGCCTTATCAGGGTTATTTAGTGGAATTTCTTGCTTTATCAATGGGGTTGTGTTGTGCACAAGTCAGGTTAGTTGGACGATCATTTATTTTTCAACAGGACAATGACCCCAAACACACCTCCAGGCTGTGTAAGGGCTATTTGACCAAGAAGGAGAGTGATGGAGTGCTGTAAATGGTCATGAAAATAAAGAAAACACATTGAATGAGGAGGTGTCGCCAAACTTTTGGCCTGTACTGTAGTTGGTCTTCTGTTGGTTCACTCGCTTTACATTTCACTTCTGTTTGGGTGCCATTTAAGGAAAGAAATGAAGCAATTCAGAGGAACGATGAAGAAATTCAGGGAAACAGTTCATAAAAACCAAGTCAATTAAAATGAATTCAAAACAAGTTAATTAGCAACAAAAACAGGTCACTAATTAAGAAAAGGGTTAGAATGAAAACCTGCAGCCACTGCGGCCCTCCAGGACTGGAGTTGGGCACCACTGCCCTAGAATGTGGTGTCCAGAGTCTCACAGCTCATAACCAAACTGATCATTATATTGGTGGACTTCACCCTTTTCAGTTCCCTTTTATTTCAGAACCGTAGCTTTGTAAAAAAATCAGGCTTTACTTAGTGTTGTAAATCCATGGAGTTCTTACCCATTTTCATTCAATATGAAATTAAATAAAAGTAGAATTAAAGTACAGGTTTGGGGATGTAACGTCCAAATGTGCACACAAACCAGGGGTCATTTCACATGATCAGTTCCCCTTTGAGATTCAAACTTGGATCTTATCCTCTTTATGAAAATGGCACAAAACCATTTTAGGTCCAAATAAGCCCCCACCGTGTCTATTTCACATGAGGCAGATGACATAAAATGGTGTAAACGGGTGCTGTGTGTGTGCAGATGCTGTTTTTATTCCTCTTTTCCTGAATGATAGGATGAAGCATCCTTGACTGTGATCACATCTTCAGAGTCTACAAGAGTGGTGTTGATGGTCCAGTTTTGGTACTTCTGCACGGTGGAGGACATTCTGCACTTTCTTGGGCAGTATTCACTGTACGGCTTTATTTTATTTTATTCTTTCTTCTATTTTTTGCTTGTTTTGAAGAGGAAGTGGACTGTCTTCACTCCATTCAGATTGTGGCCTGTTCAGGTTAAAATTCAGTGTTTTCTAACTGGTAGCTTCTGGCTGCTTACATTTGTTCTCATTAAGTTATAGTGATGTCTACTTCAAGTGCAGGATGAAAAATCTGTGGCCTTACCACCCTAAACTCATCCTGGTAGCTAAGCAAGGACATGCCCAGTTAATACTACAGCCCCATTTCCCAAAAGGGTTGAGTCAGGGGCCATGTCTACCACTGCATTGCATCCCCTCTTCTTCTCACAACACCCTGTAAATGTTTGGGAGCTGAGGAGACAAACTGCTGTAGTTCTGAAAGTGAAATGTTGTCCCATCCTCACCTGAAGTAGAATTTCAGCTGCTGGTCAGTTTGGGGTCACATTTGTCATATTTTATGTTTCATAACACAATGTTTTCATTGGATAACCAGTCCAGACTGCAGGCCACTTTAGCAGGTGGGCTCTTCTACTACGGAGCCATGCTGTGGTGATACGTGCAGAATGTGATTTTGAATTGTCAAAATAAGCAAGGCCTTCCCAGAAAGAAGGCAGCATATGTTGCTCCAAGGCCTGTAGATATCATTCAGCATTGATGGTGCCATCCCAGTTGTGCCATGTGCACTAATATACCCCCTACCATCATGGATGCTGTTCTTTTAAACTGTATGCTGATAAGAAGCTGGATGGTCCATCTCCTTGTAAGCCAGAAGAACGTGAAGGCCATGATTTCCCAATACAATTTTCACATTTTGATTCGTCACACCACTGCAGTTTGCCACTTCACCTCAGTCCATCATAAATTAGCTCCAGCCCAGAGAAGGTGGTGGTGGTGTTTCTCGATCGTGGTTCCTTCTTTTTATGATAGAGTTTAACTTGCATTTGTAGAGGTAGCAATGGACTGTGTGCTTCTTGAAAGTGTAGCTCAGCCCATGCTGTGATCTCCACTACTGAATGGTGAGGGCCCGAAGATCATGGACATCCAAGACTGGTGTCCAGCCTTGTCCCATGTGCGCAGAGATTTCTCCAGATTCTCTGACTCTATTAATTATATGATAGATAGTTACTTTATTCATCCCAAGGGGAAATTCACATACCCCAGCAGCAGAATACTAATACAAAAACAATATTAAATTAAAGAGTGATAACAATGCAGGTAAAAAAAGACAATAACTTTATATCATGTGTAAAAGGCGCTATATAGCGCCCGACCTGGCACAGACTTACGCATGAGGCACGTGTAAAACAAATAGGCTTTTTTATTTTTCTTCGTTTGTGTCCCACAGGCCCAACACAGTCCCAAAGCACTTTCTAGCGAGCTCAAACAACCCTTCCTGGCACCACCACTCCTCCCAGGCAACCTCGTCCTCTTCCTCCCGATTCTGGCCTCGAATAAAGGGAGGCTGGCCCGTTTTATAGCCCACCCGGAAGTGTTCCAGGTGCTTGACCAGCTGGTCCTGATTGCACCTCCGGGTGGGGCTGATAACTCGTCCATCCGGGTTGTTGGCTCTCGGCAGCGCCCCCTAGTGGCCACGCCATCTCCCAACCAGGCTGTGGAGGACTCCATGTCCCATGGAGCCACGTGGGAGACTGGGAAACGAACAACGGCCAGGGAGGCTGCCACCAAGCGTCCCAGGGGAGGTATTGAGCTGTCCATGGTGGCTCCCCCGGAACATATGCAGCAGGGGCAACCCGGCCAGGCATGGGACCCTGCCGTCCGTCACACATGTTAACCTTTAAGGGTGGAATTGAAGAGTCGCATAGTGTGGGGTCTCCTCAGTCTGTCAGTGGAGCAGAACGGTGACAGCAGTCTGTCGCTGAAGCTGCTCCTCTGTCTGGAGATGATCCTGTTCAGTGGATGCAGTGGATTCTCCATGATTGACAGGTGCCTGCTCAGCGCCCGTCGCTCTGCCACGGATGTCAAACTGTCCAGCTCCGTGCCTACAATAGAGCCTGCCTTCCTCACCAGTTTGTCCAGGCGTGAGGCGTCCCTCTTCTTTATGCTGCCTCCCCAGCACACCACCGCGTAGAAGAGGGCGCTCGCCACAACCGTCTGATAGAACATCTGCAGCATCTTATTGCAGATGTTGAAGGACGCCATCCTTCTAAGGAAGTATAGTCGGCTCTGTCCTCTCTTGCACAGAGCATCAGTATTGGCAGTCCAGTCCAATTTATCATCCAGTTGCACTGCCAGGTATTTATAGGTCTGCACCCTCAGCACAGTCACCTCTGATGATCACGGGGTCCATGAGGGGTCTGGTCCTCCTAAAATCCACCACCAGCTCCTTGGTTTTGCTGGTGTTCAGTTGTAGGTGGTTTGCGTCGCACCATTTAATAACGTCCTTGATTAGGTTCCTATACTCCTCCTCCTGCCCACTCCTGATGCCGCCCACGATAGCAGTGTCGTCAGTGAACTTTTGCACGTGGCAGGACTCCGAGTTGTATTGGAAGTCCGATGTATGTTGGCTGAACAGGACCGGAGAAAGTCCAGTCCCCTGCGGCGCTCCTGTGCTGCTGACCACAATGTCAGACCTGCAGTTCCTGATACGCACATACTGAGGCCTGTCTGTAAGATAGTCCACGATCCATGGCATCAGGTATGAACCTACGCCCATCTCTGTCAGCTTGTCTCTAAGGAGCAGAGGTTGGATGGTGTTGAAGGCACTAGAGGAGTCCAGAAACATAATTCTTACAGCACCACTGCCTCTTTCCAAGTGTACCATAGAGGATGAAATCCCCAAATTCTCTGCAATTTTACATTGAAGAACATTACTCTTCTATTGTCACTCAAACCCCACCCTCCCATCTTTACTTCTGTGGAAGTCCGCCTCTCTGGGATGCTCTTTTTATAACCAATCACGTGACTGACCTGCTCCAAGTTAACCTCACTAGTGCTACCAGGTGTTCTTTTTTTTGCATTAGACAACTTTTCCAGTCTTTTGTTGCCCTGTCCCAACTTTTTTGACACATTAAATTTAAAATGAGCAGACATTTGCCATAAAACAATAACATTTCTGCTTATTAATTATTTGCTGCCTCCTTCTTAGCAGCAGTCAGAGTTCAGGGATGCACTGTAGCACAACAGCACCCCCTTGTGTTCACACAGATTTCCATTAATATACTAAGCAGATGCTTTTATCCAAAGTGACTCACAAAAGAGGCTGTTCTATTTTCAATGAAATATGGGTTTAAATAATTTGCAGATCGTCGCATTTTGTTCTTATTTATATTTTACACAGCATCCTAACATTTCTGGGAATGGGGTTGTAGGATGGGATGCCATTTGTGAATACCCAATGCTGAAAGGTGTTCATTTTCCGGCCTGCATTCTTTACAGTTGTGAAGCCCAGGGGCGCGTACAGCCACCCTAACTCGATACAGACTTACAGGACACGACTTTGCCACAGAGCTCACGTTTTATTTACAGTCGGGGAGTGCTTTTCTTTCGCTCCCCACAGCACAATACAGTCCAAAGCACCAATAATCAGACACAGTCCTTTTTGCTTCCTTCTTCCTCCGCCTCCACTTCTCTCCCGGCCAACTTCATCCAACTCCTCCCACCTCCGGCTCTCCGCATGGAGTGAGGTGGCTCCTTTTATTCAGCACCTGAGTGTGCTCCAGGTGGTTCATTGGGATTTCCTGGAATCACTCCCAGGTGTGGTGGAAATCCAGAGAATGGCTCTGCAGCTCCCCCTGGCGGCCCACACAGAGCCCAACAGGGCTGCACCAAACTCCAGCTCTCAGTATGCCATGTGGGAAACCATGGTGCCACAACCACCCAGGAGGGCTGCCCTCTAGCGTCTCAGGGGTGGTATTGCCTCAACAATTCTCTCTCCCCTGGTTCTTCCATTCTATTGGCGTCCCAGTCGGGTAATGGCCGACGCCACCCGTCACACAGTCTATGGTGCCTTTTATTGTAAGCTCTACCCCACTGCCATTTACAAAATGTTCTTGTCAAGTTTTATTTATAAATCCTTTCGGCCATTGTTTTTATAAATTTACTTATTTCAAAGCAGGCCTATGGTGTTAAGAATCTACTCTGTAGTTGGTATAGCCCCTTCATTAGTCTGCACAATAACAGCAGTTGCTGTTGAAAATACAAAGGGTTCCCCTTGCACTGTAATGAACCTTATAAGGTCCTGCAGTAAAAGGAATACTAATGTCAGACATCTGGTTAGAACATAAGAAATTTGACAAACGAGCAGAGACCATTCGGTCCATTTGTCGCTTATTTGTATAGCTAACAGCTAAGCTGTCCCCATGTCTCATCCAGATCCTTCCATGTCTCGGTAGTTTGTTTCAGATTCCCACAATTCCTTGTGTAAAGAAGTGCTTCCTGGCTTTAATCGCAAATGCACTTCCCCTTAGTCTCCACTAGGTGTCTTCAAGTATGTGATTCATCATTAAGTTGAATAAATTCTACTGGATCTCCTTTATCAATGTCTTTTGAGAATTTTGAAGACATTGATTAGGCCCCCACACAGTCTCCACTACTCGAGACTGAAACAGGTTTAATTCTAGGAGTACGTCACTGTTCAACATGTCCTTCAGTACTAGGGATGCACCTGGTCGCTCTCGCAGGCACATCTTCAAGTGCTTCTATGCCATTCTTGTGGCGTGATTACCAGAACTGCACACAACACTCCAGATGTGGTCTTACTACTGCAATATAAAGTTTAGGCATAATGTCCCTTGATTTCAATTCATCAGCTTTTACGCTATATCCTAACATTTCATTTACCTTTTTTGAATTACTTCTGTGCATTGGTTAGATGAAGAAAAAGTTATGTCACCATAAACACCTAAATTCTTTTCAGCAGCTGCTTCCAGTAGGTCACTATCTCCTGTCTTGTATTTACAATTGATGTTTCTTTTGCTGCAGTGGGCTGGCGCCCTGCCTGGGGTTTGATTCCTGCCTTACGTCCTGTGTTGCCTGGGATTGGCTCCAGCAGACCCCCATGACCCTGTAGTTAGGATATAGCGGGTTGGATGATGGATGGATGGATGTTTCATTTATCCACATATAGCACTTGTTATGACTGGGAGTTCTAAAGCATGTAAGCCCCAAAAGCATTTCCAAAAATGCATACTAGAGGGGGAAATCCAATAAAAAACCCTGGTTAGATTCAAAAAGGCTATGAAGAGTCTTGATAAAAATAAAAGATTTTATTCTTCACAAAATGCTGTTTAATATCAATGAAGCTCCATAGAGCGCAAAAGCAAGAGGATTTGCCCAAAGTAATAAGGTAGTGGTTCTTAAACTTGTTTTTATCACAGCCCAATTTCACCTTTTTTCTGTCTTCATGACCCTTGAGGGCCTTTTCTATAGGATCCAGCAGCCTTGTAAAACTGCCACCAATCATTGTCCTTACCCCAATATCTGCCCCCAAGAGAATCACCACCAGGACCCCTTGAAAAATCACCCAAGCTGTCATCACCTGGGGGGATTTTTTCCCCCTTGCAAGCGGTTACCCATTGCCAGGCATTTTACACACCATTTGCGACCCTTTCTCATTCAATACTATTGTAATTTACGACTCAAAACACGACCCATGTGCAGACATCATGTGACCTAAAATGTGTTGTGACCCCTAGTTTAAGAAACACCGCGACCCAAGCAACCAAAGTCGCCGTTCAGAAAGTCAAACTCTGAAAATCACAATCAGTGTAGAAGTGCATCGCTGTAACTCACCAGTCCCTAGCACTTTCAAGATGAACCTGCCAGGGTTCTGTGGAAGACCCTCCGGATTTCTACAGTTTCTGGCAGTGACTGGCAGGACGGCTCCGCTTCTTGAGGGACCACCCACAAGACACAAAGAACATAACACAGGCATAGAAAACAAAGCCGACAATAAACAAAGGGAACTTTAACAGACTTCAATGACTCACAAATTGAACAAAAAATGACATAAAAAGAGACTTTGAAGCCCAGCCAGGAGAGAAACCCTGGCTGAGATATTCCAAGTGTGCGGCCAGTTCTGAAGCTTGTCCAGACATTTTTTTGAATTGTTCTTGCTGCATCCTCCAATTTTAATTTCATCGTCAGATTTCACAGGTTTATGAACAATACTGAAATAAATCTCATTAATAGAAACCAGAAAAAGGAATGGACTGAGGACAGACCACCTGAGGGACTCCACTGACTCCTCTCTCCTTTTCTCTGTGCTGTTTGTCTCCTGCTGGTAGCCAACTTGAGCTCCAGATTTGGAGGTGACCTCTGATGCTTGCAGCTTCTCGTTTTAAAATTCATCTTCAGTGTGGGATGATGGAGCCAAACGCTTTGTGAAAGTCCACGTCAGTTCTATCGTATGCTTTGCTTTTGTCCACGAATGCTGTTGCCTATTCCAAAAAAATCTCACAGTTTGCTTTGGTAGGATCTTCTTCTCGAAAACCAATGCTTGCTGTTATTTAGTATGTTATTTTCACATCTGGTACTTTTCTACTTTATTTTTTCTAATAGTTTCTACAATTTTGCCTGAGTATTTTGTCACATCTTATGTCACTGATCTATTAAGATTTCAGCCATGTAAATGAAAAACAATCTTGGGCAGATTTGTGGCCAATGAGATTTAATGTCAGTTAATGTATATGACACGTAGGAAATAAAAATGTGAGGTTTGAATACACAATGGCAGGTCAGAAAATGAAAAGTACTCTTTATGAGAAGGACTTAGGAGGAGTCGCAGTGGACTTGTCACTATCAACTGCCAGGCAGTGTCCAGAAGCCATTAAGAATGCTAAGAGATGCTTATATAGCGCCCTGATGTGTGGAGTACAAGTCACAGGAGGTGACGCTCAAGATTTATAACACACCGGTGAGGCCTCATCTGGAGTATTATATGCAGTTTTGGACTCCAGGCTATAAGAAGGACATAGCAGCACAGGAGAAAGTTCAGAGAAGAGCAACTAGGCTGATTCCAGGGCTACAGGGGATGAATAAGATTTAAAGAGCTGAGCCTTTACAGTTTAAGCAAAAGAAGATTGAGAGGAGAAATAACTGAGGTGTTTAACTCTTTCAGGGCTGATGTTGACTTTTGTCAAAATTCAGGAGTAGAGAACGGTAATCAGCTGTTAACTGCAACAAAGCTCGCCTTTACATTTTATTTCAACTCTCTTTGCTAGAAGGAAACTTACATAGCATTGTTGATTTAGCCTCGATTCTGTATGCGTGCATGAGTAGCAAAGAGCAAACGACTTCTAAAATAGCACCAACATCTGGCGAAAGACCAAAGCAAATGTGCAAAGCAAAATACTCCATGGACGTTTTATGTAATTTTGTTGAATAGGACTCTGACTTGTCGGACTCCGAGTTTGATGCAAGTGATCTGAAGATGGAGATCAAAAACGAAGTGAGGTACCAGCATCATCTGATCGGTCCCTAGCTGATCGCGGTGGTGAACACTTTCGTGTAGGTGATGCGCGTTTGCCTGGGAGGACCACCACTTATGATAACAAGAGGTACAAACCATAGTGCGTCACACTGCAACCACCACCGCCACCCACCTGCTATGCGAAGACAGCCAGGCAGCTGGTCCACCGTGCATTCCTGATGCCCCCACGCAGCCTCTGACACCAAAGATGACATATGCGCCAACAGCAGCCACAGCACAAAGCAACAGACATTTTATGTTGACTTATGTGTGAAACCATCGCTTTGTGTGCTTTTCAGAAAACTGAGTTTTTTGGAAAAAATATTCAGCCCTCAAAAAGTTAAAATGATGAAGTGAATTAGTGCAGTGGATCGAGACTGACTTTAAAATGAGTTCATCAAGAACATTGGGGACACCATTGGAAACATAAGGGTAAATTTCACAAAAACATTTGAAAATTTTCTTTATACAGAGCAATAAATAATAATGCATTTTATTTATATAGTGCCTTTCCCACAGAGAACCACAGACATATGCAGTAAGTGACCAAGTAACATGGTAGACAGCAGGACATTAGGGACCTTCAAAACTCAACTTGATGTTATTTTAGAAAATATGAAGTGGATAGGAACGGTGAGCTTTGTTGGGTTAAATGTCCTGTTCTCGTTCAGAGTGTTCACATGTTCTGTGTTGTTGTGCAAATTAGATGGATGGAATAGAAAAGGTTAACACAATTCCTGTGTCTCTCTGTGTCTGATTTTTTCTGTAGGCATCAATGACCAGCCGAGTTACTTGCAGAGTCCTAGCAGTGGACCTCCGAGGTCATGGTGAGTAATCCTTAAGTCTCTTTGGACTGGAGCTCCTCAATGACAAGTCCCTGACCTTTCAAATACACTCAGCTGATGTTGTGGGCCTCAATGTTCAGAGGTGTGGAACCTGAACCTGAACCTGAACCTGAACCTGAGCACACTGTGAATCTCAGAGGTCCAGTTCCTTCATCATTACAGCTTCACAGGTCAAGGGCAATGTGGGCATAACAGAGGGAACAGATGGCAGTAGCAGTTGGGTTACTAAATCCTGGCTTGTAAAATACACGACAAACGCAGGAGTAGGAAGAAGAAAATGATGCAGCCCTTCTGGTGGGCTTGCACGGTGGCACAGTGGTACTGCTGTGCCTCACGCTAAGGAGGCCGGGGTTCACGTCCTGGTCCTCCCTGCATGGAGTTTGCATGTTCTCCCCGTCAATGTTTGGGCTTCCTCCTACAGCCCAAAGGCATGCAGGTTAGGTGGAGTGGCGATGCTAAATTGGCCCGAGTGTGTGATGGGTGTGTGTGTGCCCTTTGAAGGACTGGTGCCCTGTTCACCGTTTGTTCCTGCCTTGCACCCTGTGCTGCCTGAAATAGGCTCCAGTAGACTCCTGTAGGCTTGTTCAAGACTAAGCGGGTTAGAAAATGACACGGCATGACTTTTCTTCTGGTGTCCATTGCCCCGTTCATGGTTGCCCCCCATAGTACTTTTCAGTTAGATCAGGGGTGTTGAACTCCGGTCCTGGAGGGCCACAGTGGCTGCAGGTTTTTATTCTAACCATCTTCTTCATTAGTGACAAGTTTTGCTGCTAGTTAACTTATTTTGCTTTAGTTTTAATTAACTTGACTCAGACCCCTTAGTTGTTTCTTTTTCCTTAATTTGCAGCCAAACAATAACGAGACACGAAACAAGCTGCCATATGACCAGCTCACCTGTGCCCATCACACAATATGTGGAAATAAAGAAAGGTGATGGTCTCAGTAAAGTTGATCTCTCAGGTCACCAAACCATTTTGACGATGTTCTTGGAAAAAAACAGAAAATCAACAGTTTTGGAAATGCATGCTGTGGCAGAATGAGAGCAGCAACAGGCTATGGAATTAAATATCGAGTTTAATTAACAGCAAGAATCAGCTTTTCATTAAGAGAGTGGTTTGGAGTGAAATTGGTTTGAGTTTGAAGCCCCAATTTGGCAGGTCATTTGTCAGCTCATTTCATGTCTCATTTCTTTTTGGCTACAATTTAATGATAAAAAAGAATCATTTCAGAAAACTGAATCCTTAAACACAGGGCTATGAAACAGAAGGGAAAAGAAATTAATTGGCAGTGAGTCCTGGTCGCTGATTAGGAAAAGGCTTACAATGAAAACCTGCAGCCACTGTGACCCTCCAGGACTGGAGTTCGACATCCGTGAATTAGATCAACAATATAGAGCAGTGTTTCCCAACCTCGGTCCTGGGGACCCCCTGTGGCTGCAGGTTTTTGTTCCAACCAGCTTCTGTTTTTAACTGGACTCCTGGGCTAATTAAGTGAACTGTTCTCTCCCAAGTTCTGTGTTTTGGGAACAATAAAGAAATTAGAAAACTAAGTTTGGACATGTTTGCACGTCCCACCCTACTTACAAACAATTTCTCAGAGACATTTTAACATCCCATGAGACAAAAGGACAGCTGCTGTACAGGCTTTTAAATGATCAACGCGCCACGCGACAAGCAGATCACACAGCTCGGTAGCAACTAGCAGCAGAACGACAGCAGCTGATCCAACCGCATCTCCCGTCACAACGCGAAATGGCTAGTGTGAAGCGCACCGGTGGTTGGGGGGGTTGTGGGTTGGGCAAGCGAAGCGAGTAGGGGGCACAGACCCCTAGTATGTATTATATACAGTGGTGTGAAAAACTATTTGCCCCCTTGTTAAAAAATAACCTAACTGTGGTGTATCACACCTGAGTTCAATTTCCGTAGCCACCCCCAGGCCTGATTACTGCCACACCTGTTTCAATCAAGAAATCACTTAAATAGGAGCTGCCTGACACAGAGAAGTAGACCAAAAGCACCTCAAAAGCTAGACATCATGCCAAGATCCAAAGAAATTCAGGAACAAATGAGAACAGAAGTAATTGAGATCTATCAGTCTGGTAAAGGTTATAAAGCCATTTCTAAAGCTTTGGGACTCCAGCGAACCACAGTGAGAGCCATTATCCACAAATGGCAAAAACATGGAACAGTGGTGAACCTTCCCAGGAGTGGCCGGCCGACCAAAATTACCCCAAGAGCGCAGAGACGACTCATCCGAGAGGTCACAAAAGACCCCAGGACAACGTCTTAAGAACTGCAGGCCTCACTTGCCTCAATTAAGGTCAGTGTTCACGACTCCACCATAAGAAAGAGACTGGGCAAAAACGGCCTGCATGGCAGATTTCCAAGACGCAAACCACTGTTAAGCAAAAAGAACATTAGGGCTCGTCTCAATTTTGCTAAGAAACATCTCAATGATTGCCAAGACTTTTGGGAAAATACCTTGTGGACTGATAAGACAAAAGTTGAACTTTTTGGAAGGCAAATGTCCCGTTACATCTGGCGTAAAAGGAACACAGCATTTCAGAAAAAGAACATCATACCAACAGTAAAATATGGTGGTGGTAGTGTGATGGTCTGGGGTTGTTTTGCTGCTTCAGGACCTGGAAGGCTTGCTGTGATAGATGGAACCATGAATTCTACTGTCTACCAAAAAATCCTGAAGGAGAATGTCCGGCCATCTGTTCGTCAACTCAAGCTGAAGCGATCTTGGGTGCTGCAACAGGACAATGACCCAAAACACACCAGCAAATCCACCTCTGAATGGCTGAAGAAAAACAAAATGAAGACTTTGGAGTGGCCTAGTCAAAGTCCTGACCTGAATCCAATTGAGATGCTATGGCATGACCTTAAAAAGGCGGTTCATGCTAGAAAACCCTCAAATAAAGCTGAATTGCAACAATTCTGCAAAGATGAGTGGGCCAAAGTTCCTCCAGAGCTCTGTAAAAGACTCATTGCAAGTTATCGCAAACGCTTGATTGCAGTTATTGCTGCTAAGGGTGGCCCAACCAGTTATTAGGTTCAGGGGGCAATTACTTTTTCACACAGGGCCATGTAGGTTTGGATTTTTTTTCTCCCTAAATAATAAAAACCATCATTTAAAAACTGCATTTTGTGTTTACTTGTGTTATATTTGACTAATGGTTACATGTGTTTGATGATCAGAAACATTTTGTGTGACAAACATGCAAAAGAATAAGAAATCAGGAAGGGGGCAAATAGTTTTTCACACCACTGTATATTATATACACACACTAAAATGTACCAAGCAGTTATATGGGAATAATGTATGTTTTTCTTCTTAACAACTAGGGGTCTCTGCCCCTGCTCACTTCTCTCGCCCACCCCTGTGTTTGGTTACCGGATATACAATTTAAAGAGATTGTTTTCATGGTAATTGTTACATATGCATTATTTTCACTTTTATTTTAAAAACTTTTGTAAAAAATATACTTGTCCTTTATTTCCAGCCCCAGGTGTGGTTACATCTCTTTCTCGCAGGACGTATAACAATGCTCGCGTTGCGAAGGGAGGGCGGCTGAAAGCACACTAAGGAGATGCATTCGGATCATCTGCTGTCTTTCTGCTGCTGGCGAGCTGCCCGTTCTGCTTGTAGCATGTCGTCATTTTAAGAGCTGGGAACACATGAAGCGTGTCTGCCAACAGCAATCCAACAACTGTTATGTTAGATGTCCATGGACTTGTTTTAAATGATGGCTCACTGCCTTGTCTTGCGTGACGCTGTAAAAACAATACTTGTCATTTATTTCCGGACCCGGGCGTGGTTAACTGTCTTTCTCGCAGGACATATAACGCTGCTCGCGCTGCGAAGGGGGGACAGCGTCGATCATTTTAAAGCCTGCACAGCCGCTGTCCTTTTTGCTACTTTGTGTCTCTGCTGCTCGCGTTGTGATCGCTCCGTGATCATAAATATACACCTGACTGAATTGTGTTTTCTTTGAAATTAAACTGTTGCGGTACCACAGAATCTCATAGCGTATGGTCCATTATTGTGTAAATCTACGTTTTGTGCATTGAATGATGCAAAGGCGAAAAGACTTTGTTTTCTGCTCTTTGTCTTTTATTTCTGACCTCGCTTTGTCCTGCCATTTTTTCAATGACACCTGGTCCTGATGATTAATTTCCTTTTGTTTGAGCTAATGCGATCTTTACTATCTTTTTTTTTGATACTGTAGCGACTGACGTAATAAAGTGTCACAAAAGTTTTACTTGAACAATCGCCGACTTCGTAACCCCAAACACAACTTTCTAGCACCCTCTCCAACCCCTCATCCCCCCGGGTCTCACCCAATTTACCGCATCAATCAGCACCCCGCTATCAGTCTTCCATGCTGTAGTCCGCCCTCCCTAAATCGGACCTAACAGTCACTTAAAACAAAAAAGGCTTCAACCTGGCTGGGACGCTACAATACTTTTGAATTTTATTGCTTTCATATTCTTTACCTTTCTCTTCATGTATCGCGCCATCGTTTGTTTGAGCCTTTCGAATTCCACTGCTTTCATAATCTCTTATCTGCCTTTTTTTCTCTCCAACGCTTTTGGGTCTCTTTTCTCTGCGCTGCTCTTTCTTCTTTGTTTTGTCGTTGACGTTTCATCAGAACGTATTGTCCTTATACGCTTTATATATGCTGAGAGCACAGGATCTGTGTGTGCTACGTGCCTTTACACGACTCAGTGTTTGCTGGCTGTGCTCTCTTATTTGATATTGTTTGCGTCTCGCGGGTCTTTCAAGTGTCTTCCGAGAACTTCTGAGAAGATCACATCTCGTAGCCCTGCTTTTCCTTTCCAGGATTTTTTTTTTATAATAGAGAGATATTTTCATCTTGATTTTCATTCTACTTTTCTAGGTGTTCTAATTGTTTAATTAATCCATTTACTAATTAGTGGTTAGTTGCAGCCTTTCATGATTCAGTTGTTTGCCTGGGTGTCTGCTCTGCTCATTTTTAACTGTCATTAATAAGATACAAACGCAGGGGGAAACTGCACAGAGAAAAGGTAAAATAGAACGAAATCAACAAAAGAGAGTTAAGCATTTAAATCTATAGCAAAACTTAGAAATATTTTAAAATGTCTTATAAATTTAAAGATCATGCTGTTGTGCTTTTCTGAATGCAGAATAAGAGAAAAAAATAATACCAGCTAATTAAATGAGATATGAGATTAGTGCTATCAGGTGTTGTCACTGATTAGGAATCTGGTTGGAACAAAAACCTGCAGCCACAGGGGGGCCACAGGACCGAGGTTGGGAAACACTGATATAAATTAAGCAGAAAAAATTAAGGAAAAATAAATCTAATAAACATGTAGATAATGAATGTTGAAAAACAAATCCATGTTTAAAAGAACATAAATTCATCTCATACAGGAAAGTCACAGGACAAAGAAATTAAAACAAAAACACTTGACAAATAATAATAAAATTCAATGTAGGACGTACAACAGTAGAACTAATACACAAGTGGCCTATAGTGGTGTTTTGTCTTGGCACAGTTCTCTATTAGTCTCTTTTCCCCTTTTGTATTCTTTATTGTGTAGCCTTTTGTCAGACTGCCTCAAATCCTGGAGGCTTACCACTGCTTATTGTACTTTATAACTTCTCCCCACCTTCCCTTCCACTACCTTCCTGGACCACCTCTACATCCACTCCTTGAATAGTGACGAGAAGTGGCATGCAATGAGGACAAGGTAAGGGACAGTAAAAGTCTGATTAGATGAACATCTTTAAATGACGATGATCACTCAAAACACTAATAAAGAAAAAGTGACGTTGCTGGCAGCCGATCTTACATTGCCCTTAAAAGTTCACTCCATTCAAAACAACTAAAGTGCCCACCATAATATTTGTCAGATCGATTTTTTCCTTTGATTTCCTCATCCAGCTCCACAGCTTAAAATTGCAAATCAAACAATTGAGAGATTGTGAATAAAGTGCACATGGCAGACTTTCATTTATGGGGATCTGCAGACATTTCAGTCACAAAACACTTTTTCAACACGGTCCCAACCTCACCCCCGCCCATTTCAGGACACCTTAATGGCAGATCTATTAAAGTTGGTGTCATATTTAGGTCTTTGTCACATATGTCCCTCACATGCCATGACTGCTTTAAGTCTGCCATTCATAGATCTTCTCTGCCAAGCCACTAATGAGGCCCATCTTCAACTCCCGCTTGTTTGGGGGGCCTGCCCCCTTAAGTTTAATCCATCACACTGATGCTGACATTGGGTCACTTTAAGATTACCAGCCGCCTTGCAGTGCCAAATGCTTTACAATTCTTTTTATAAAATAAATCAACAGGAAAAAATACAAACCGTAGCTCTTTAGACCCCAATCTGTACTGATGCCAACACTAATTGTTCTCCTTGTGGTTTGTCTTGTTTCTGTCCTGTGCAGGTGACACCCAAGTGCGGAACTCAGATGATCTTTCCACCACGACTATGTCCAGGTACAGACCGTGCTTCTGACGATTCATGATTCAAGCGCCTTAAGGATGGGAAAGGCGCTATATAAATAAAATGTATTATTATTTTTCTTTCATCAAGGCTACTGAAATGTTGCTCTTGCCACTTTTCAAATTATTACGACAAACACACTGAATGTCACAAGATTTATTGCACATAATCTGAAAACTTTTATGGAGGAAAGAATCCATTTTGGAAACCCTTTGAGGTTCACCCTGCAGTTTCTAAACCTCTGATGGGGTTTGGTTTACCTGTTGTAGGTTTGAAGCCCCTGTCATCCTGCTTGTTATAATTGGAGTTGTAGTTTTAATTTTTGGAACACATTGGGTTAATTTCTTTTGTACCAATTGCTTCTCATTTTGATTTCTTACTAATACTGATTTCTTTTTGACTAAGTTAGATAACGTGTGCATGGCATAACATTCAGGTGACTTTGGATGTGACAGTTGGAGCATTTCACATTTTTTGTTTAATTCAACTCAGAGTCAGTCATCACATTTTTGTTTATTATATAGTTTTGTAACAATAAGTAACATGGAAAAAATAATAGCGATAATAGAATGCAACTCCATGTCTTCCTTAGTACATACACGTTTATTAACAGTGGCTCAGGGGCTTTCCTACACAGAAGACATAGCGCTGGGTGGTATACCGGTTCATACCATATTTTTGTTATGATATGGATTTGTCTTATACCGGAACACCGGTTTAAATAGCCTAAACAACGTTCAGAACGTGGCTCAGCGGGAACCTTTTTAAGGGGGAATCTTTTTCACTGCTGCACCCCTAAACAGGAGTGCCGCAGAGTACAGGCGTTAGTGGAGGTATTGAGCAGTGAAAATGGACAGAGAACATTCCTAAACGGAAGCTGTAGCAGACAATAAAGTTGAACCAGATGACACAGAAGAACGTCTGATGAAAAAAGGTGCAGTGTCTGTTGTCTGAAGATACTTTGGTTTTAAAAGTTCGGATGCGGACCATTATGTTCCAATGTGTGGATACTGTTTCTATACTACTGGATAATACTGCAAGCCAAGTTGTACTTATTTTATTTTATTTTTTTCAATACTGTGTAATGTACCTGGTTACTGTGTAATAGTAAGGTGACTATCCTTCTCCGTTTTCCAGGGACAGTCCCCTTTTTCGGACAACTGTCCCCACTCAGAAACATGTCCCCGTTTTGAGATTTCGTCCCCGGTTTCAGCTGGTTCACTTTTTTGAATGTATCTCATCACCACGATAATTTGAACTCGGCGCGCGTGCGCGGTGTTTTGACGGAGGTTATGCTTTACCGCATCCTGCAACTTCGGCGAGAAATCACGTGATAAGCTTTCGCTTTGTACTCTGTAGTGTTTAGGCGGCTCTTTTCTTCCACCTGTTGTTTCTACATTTTGGCGCGGCGATCCCTGTGATTCACCATGAGTGCTAAAAGGAAGCGTCAGTTCAATAATGGGCTTCAGTGTGAATTTTCGTATTTGCGTCCGACCCCGGATGCTTCTGTTGTGATCTGCAGCGTGTGCGACTCAAAGTTTTTCATCGGTAGTGGTGGGAGAACTTCAATCACTGAACAAGAGGGGAGTAGCCCCCGATCCGTCCCCGGATTGGGCCAAAAAATTCTGGTCACCTTTGTAATAGTGTGACGATGCCGGTTCCCTGCAGACTCTCTCTTCCCACATGGGAATCTGTTGAACTAACACCGTTGATAGTTATGACCGAGATGTGCTGAGAAATCTCACTGAAGTCAGGGGGTGGTGGAAAGTGCTCAAGTGCTTTTGTTAAAAACAGTCAAAAGTAAAACTAAAAGTGTCCATTGTGCAGTCTTCAGAAAAATACAGTACCCAAATAAATAGCAAATCCATAAAACCAGTGAAACGTGGGGATAAAATCCATAGTAAATAAATCCGTTGAAATAGAGGATAAAATGCAGTCTCTCTCCTCACCCGATCGCAACACACCACCTTCTGTCTCCAAGTGCTCACCCTTTACGGGCGCTGCTGGCGGAGCCTTTGCAGCACGAACTGCTTTCAGCTAACTCCTGTGCTGGCTGCCGCCACACTGCGCAGCCAGACCGTCCGAGATCGGCACACCTCCCGTCTTCCTTCGCAATCACTCAGACACTCCTCTGATCCCTTGGGAGGATCTTACATTTCGTTCGCCCCACTCAACACACTTAGTCAGTGGGATGAACCTGCCCCTAGATCGCCTAAGCCTGCGCTCCCCAGCTCGTGCTGCCTTCACCTTCCTGGTGTCTGGATCATCTCCCACGACTGCCTTTTCCCTTCTTTAACCTCCTTGTGTTCTATCTTTTCTTTTTTGCTTTCCCCTATCCTGCCGGCCCATAAATATATATCTCCGTCGGTGCAGCGCCTTATTCACATGCCACAGTAAGCCGATGAAGCAATAGAGAACGATCGGGTGCGACTCGCCCCAATCACCTCATCAACTCCCCGCGGTCGTGCAATCGCGCCCACGGAGACGGACATGGCAAACTGGATTTAAAAAAAGACCTTTTTTTTTTTTAAGCCGCGCACCCACTATACCACAAATAGAATTATAAATGCAAGTTGCAGTTTTATTATTTATGTATATAGCTTAGCTTGAAGCAAAGTCCATATTAATGCAATTTGCCTTAATGACGGTTCAGTTGGTAAAGATGTCATCACCAAGTTGCACTTGTATTTTATTTTATTTTGGTGAATACTGTGTAAGGTACCTGGGCTTGAAGTTTTGAAGTAATAGTATTATTACTGGAAGTTGCACTATTATTTATTTTATTGTTATTATGTATTAGTTTAAATATTATGCAGTTTAATGATGGTAAAGTTATTTAAAAAGTCACTTTAACGTGTCTGTGGACAGAGAGAGACAGAGATAACATTAACAGAAAGTGTAGTTGGTTTACAAAAAAATATTTACTATTTATTCCTTTTCTAAGACATGTTGAACGCAATACAACTTTTGACAAGCACCTCTGGATATTTTACTAAGTCTAAATGCCTCTTTGGATGGTTGACAATATGTTGTCAAAATTATAGTTTTATAGTTTTTGCAAAATTTGTTCAATAAAAAGGTTCTATATTTTGACTGCATCTGTCATGCAATGTGATTCCTTCTCTTCATTAGTGCCATCCCCTTGAAAACGATCACTTTATGGGGCCATGCACACCTGTATTAATACTTGTGTGCACATTAAGATGTTTTTTTTTGTACAATGTACAATACTCATGACAGTGGAGTAGGTTATTCTTCGCCAGTCTACTGAAGTAATTGCAGTGGAAAATGTGGTTAACATCCATTCATGCATGGGAAAAAAATACCGTCGAATACCGTGAAACCGGGATAATTTAGAAAAATACCGTGATATAGAATTGTGGTCATACCGCCCACCCCTAATGTGACAATGACATCGACTGATGTGTGTTAGTGCTGGAGGACAGGTCACTAATTGTTGCTCAGTTTTGCTAAACGTAACATGTTTCAAAGTTTACCCAAAAGAGTGAGCAGCACGGTGGCACAGTGGTAGCGCTGCTGCCTCGCGGTAAGGAGAGTAGAGTTCACGTCCCGGGTCCTGTCTGCTTGGACTTTGAATATTCTTCATGTGTCTGCGTGTGTTTCTCTAGGTGCTCTGGTTTTCTCCCACAGTCTAAAGACATGCAGGTTAGGTGAACTGGCAATCCTACAATGGCCTTAGTGTGTAGTTATTGGTTGTGTGTGTTCGCCCTGCAAAGGACTGGCACCCTGTCCTGTGTTTATTCCTACCTTGTCCCCTATGCTAGCTTGGTTGGGCTCCAGCTGACCCCCACAACCCTGTTCAGGGCTAAGTGGGTTTGAAAATGACTGACTGACAGTAGAATCCAATAATTTGCTATTGAAATATAACTATTAATACAAAATGACCAATACTAGCATAACACCATTGTCAGTTTTATTATCTGAAAGGAGAAAAGTAACTGAAACAAGTTCCCCATCTATCTATTCATATTACCAGGTCTGGATTAACCATTAAGCAACATAAGCAGGTGCTTAGGGCATCAAGGGAAGGCAAGGGAAGGGAAGGGAAGGGGGGGTTACCTCTGAAATTTTCCATTGCTGGATCTACCATGGACCATATGGTGTAAAACTGCAAAGGGTACAGCTGAATCACCAGGTTCCACATTTATGGGCTCCCACATTAAAAATAAAAAATTATATACATATACATCCATCCATCCATTTTCCAACCCGTTGAATCCGAACACAGGGTCACGGGGGGTATGCTGGAGTCAATCCCAGCCAACACAGGGCACAAGGCAGGAACCAATCCTGGGCAGGGCGCCAGCCCACTGCAGATATACATACAGTATACATACAATAATAAAAATAATAATAATAGAGGTTAATGACATATACATATTAATCTTAGAAATACAACAAAATTAGAATCTGGTCAGTGCCACACGGCCCACCGAGGCTCACGTCACTGTTCTTGTCTTGGTCATGTCGTCCACTGACAGTGAGTGCAGCTCATATATATGTGGTCACCAAAATGCTTTAAGTGTTTAGCACTTCTAAAGGTCTTAATCTGGCCCTGCATATTAGTTAAAACATGTTCGTTACAATTTTATAAATAAGGAAAAACTTGTAAAGCGACTGATTTATTGTGTAACGGAAAACCGAAAGATGCTCAGTTAATCTTAATAAGGCTGAAGATTAAACTGCAAATAGGTAGCCAACCTCAGCCTTGTATAATCTTACGTAACAGATATGAAATGCGGTATTTGTGCACTAAACGGATGGCTAGTACCCTTTTCTATTATCATGATGCAAATTGGATTTTCATTTTTAACATTAGGCACCCAAAGGGAACTTTAACATTAGGGACCAATAGGTAACTACGCTCCATCCCCACTAACTTTAAGGTTAATATTTGTGGTTGAGGTAGGTCAGTCTAATAATTTAAACTCCAAAAATTAAGCAACCGGGGCGCTTCCCCAACAGAGCCCAGCACTAGAATGGGTAGAAACTGCCGTCCATTTAGTACACAAAGTACCAGAATTGTACTCTGAAGGGCGGGTCTTGAGAATTTTATATGGGTGGCAGAAAGATTTTTAAGAGAGTCATAACACGCAAGCAATATTCTTTCAGATGCACATACCGTATATGCCATACAATGTTCGAGGCAGGCGTATTTATGAGGTAAATAAAATCAATAATTACAAAGAGAAGTCCAACCTCATCGTATCAAGCAGTAGTTTGTCTGATTTGAATATTTTACAATTCTCACCCTAAAAGAAACTACAGGCAAATATGTTCAACAATGCTGAGGTACATTTGTGTTGTTTTTGAAATTATTCAGATATAAAGTATCTACACAAAGGGACCTGTCCCAAAGTTAGTGTTCCTTTTCATCTGACAATTACAACTACAGAAAATCCGGGTACAAGACCTGAATACGACGATTACCATGTTGTTCAGCAAATCTTGTCACAAAGTCATCCAAATTCTTAGATTTACTGCGTTTGGACTCGATGCTTAGTATAGCCAAATCTGACACTCTACTTGCTGTCGTAGTTGATCACAAATGACTCTTTATTAGCTTTAGGGCTGAAAGACTTTGTTGACAAGAAGCTCTGCTGACAGGTAATACCACGGCTATCTTACACAACCATAACAGCTCAAAGAACACATCCCGGTATGGGTCCAAAAAATGTACGAGTTCCTACAGAGTGCCAGGATTTTGTTCACCACTCTTTTTATGTCTTTCCAAGACTCTCCTTATTTGGTGAAGTTCATGCTTCATGTCTTCAACATTGGACTCATAAGCGTTTGCCAAAAGAAGAACATCCTCCTCTCTTAGAAAGCTAGAACTAGATGGATTTAGAGCCTGAACACCAATCATGATACGGCAGTTGGTATTAGAAAAACGCCTCTCTATTTCTCCCATCATGATATCAATAACTGGGCAGTACACTTTGACTTGAAAAGCGTATTTGCTGTCTGCTTCTACCTGCTGTCCAAGGCTGGTGGTGACAACACAATCTTGAGTTTTCCTGTTACCTTCACTGACTGCTTTGAGAAGCACTGGGTTGTAGTAATACCACTTCTTTCACATGTGTCAACTCTATCACTCCAAATCTAATCAAAATAGGCATTACAGTGATCCCTCGCTATATCACGCTTCGACTTTCGCGGCTTCACTCCATCGCGGATTTTAAATGTAAGCATATCTAAATATATATCACAGATTTTTCGCTGGTTTGCGGATTTCTGCGGACAATGGCTCTTTTAATTTATGGTACATGCTTCCTCAGTTGGTTTGCCCAGTTGATTTCATACAAGGGACGCTATTGGTGGATGGCTGAGAAGTTACCCAATCAGAGCACGTATTACGTATTAACTAAAACTCCTCAATGATATACAATATGCTTCCCACACGGTGATTCGCATACTTGAAAGCCCGAACAGCACGTATTGATTTTTGATTGTTTGCTTTTCTCTCTCTGTCTCTCTCTCTCTCTCTGACATTCTCTGCTCCTGACAGAGGGGCTGTTCGCACACTGGCCTAGAGAATACGGACACTCCTCTAAAAAATGCTGAAAGACTACCTTCACATTGTTCCCTTCCTTGCAGCTGCTTTTTAAAATCCCGAACAGTCCTATTGATTTTTGATTGTTTGCTTTTCTCTCCCTGTCTCTCTCTCTCTGACATTCTCTGCTTCTGACGCGCACTCCTTTGAAGAGGAAGATATGTTTGCATTCTTTTAATTGTGAGACGGAACTGTCATCTCTGTCTTGTCATGGAGCACAGTTTAAACTTTTGACTAAAGGGTGTTATTTCATGTCTAGAGGGCTCTAATAATGTTAAAAAACGTATTTAGAAGGTCGTAAACAGGTTTTCTATGCTCTAACTGTGGAAATATTCGATTTATAAATAAAGAATCCTACTTCGCGGAAATTCATTTATCACGTTAGAGTCTGGAACGGATTAACCGCGATAAACGAGGGTTTACTGTACTATATTGGGTCATTGTGTCTTTCAGTGACTGAATTAAGTCAACAGCCATAGATAGAGCGAGTGTTTTTGACTGCAGCATGTATGACAAAAATTTAGAATCACCTAAAATCTTTCTGAAAACTGCAAGACACCCTACAAAACTGAAATCAATTTGATCCAAAATTCCTGGAGCTTCAATAGGTCCCTGTGGATCGTTCTCACATTGAATTTCCTCAAGCACTTCAAGAAGAGCAGGCAATCTGTCCATTACATTGTGACATGCTACATGTCTGCAAGCCCACCATGTATTGCTAAGGTGCTGAAGGACTCTCGGTGCCGCTGTACACATCTCACGCTGTGATGTATCCGATAGACATAAGATCCAGACATGAATGGGTACAATTTTTCCAGCAAAGCAAAATAAATTCCAGCATCGGGTACACTTCTCACTGTGTCAGCGATCACCAAATTTAAGCAATGGGTACCGCAATGGACATAAAATGCAAATTTGGCAACATCTTTTATCTTAGCTGGGACACCTGAATGTACATCACTCATAAGTGCTGCTCCATCGTATCCTTGATCTACAAGGTTTTGTTAATAATCCAAAACATTCCTCTCCAAACAGCCAATAATTTTAGCACTTAATGCATCAGCATCCAACCATTCTGCCTCTTGAAACTCCAGGAGGTGCAATACAAACCCACGTAAATTATCAAAGTAAGCAAGTTTTACACCCCTGCCACAAAAGGTAATGATCTATACTAATAAAAGGCAAAGCCCTCACTCACTTACTCACTGATTCACTGATTCACTCATCACTAATTCTCCAACTTCCCGTGTAGGTAGAAGGCTGAAATTTGGCAGGCTCATTCCTTACAGCTTCCTTACAAAAGTTGGGCAGGTTTCATTTCGAAATTCTACGCGTAATGGTCATAACTGGAACCTACTTACGTACATATATACGGCCATAGCCTGCAGCTCGGTCGTCGTGTGAGGCGGAGTTGCGTCCCTCATCGTCACACCTCCCACGTAATTGAGTGCCTGCCCATATAAGGTAAATATTCACGGGTGAAGGACTGTGCTTATACAAACGAAGATGAGATGGTCTAATGTTTGGCACAAACTCAGCGAAAGTGCAAGAGAAACTTTTAAATTGCTGGTGAAGAACTGTGCTTATGCAAACGAAGATTAGATGGTCAGGGATAGATTAGTGTTTAGCACAAGCTCAGCAAAAGTGCGAGAGAAACTTTTAAATGCCTGGTCTGAGCTAACATTAAATAATTGCTGGTACAAGCATATTCATAAGTGCAGCTACTGCGGAAACAAAGCACGGTGTAAACTGTAAATTTAAATTAAGTTTATAGACAGGCTGCCGCTGGTGTTTGTCATGCCTAAGACAAATACGATATTCGCAAGATACAAGTTTAATGAGAGGACGCGGGGTATAAACGAGACTTTTGATCACTTTGTAACTAAGTTAAAATTGCTGGTGAAGGACTGTGCTTATGCAAACGAAGATGAGATGGTCAGGGATAGAATAGTGTTTGGCACAAACTCAGCAAAAGTGCGACAGAAACTTTTAAGTGCCGCATCTGAGCTAACATTAAATAATTGCTGGTGAAGTACTGTGCTTATGCAAACGAATAGAAAGCAAATGTTACATTATTTTTAAAATGTTTCCTTTTCTTTTTCATTACTTCTTTAACACACTTCTTCTCCGCTGCAAAGCGCTGGTATTTTGCTATCTATACTAATAAAAGGCAAAGCCCTCACTGACTGACTGACTGACTGACTGACTCATCACTAATTCTCCAACTTCCCATGTGGGTGGAAGGCTGAAATTTGGCAGG
>JANRMT010062823.1:22940844-22971448 GCA_026402145.1 Polypterus bichir lapradei | reverse complement strand
TATCTATCTATCTATCTATCTATCTATCTATCTATCTATCTATTATATAGTGCCTTTCACATTATCTATCTATCTATCTATCTATCTATCTATCTATCTATCTATCTATCTATCTATCTAGTATATAGTGCCTTTCATATCTATCCATCTATTATATAGTGCCTTTCATATCTATCTATCTATCTATCTATCTATCTATCTATCTATCTATCTATCTACAGTATCTATCTATCTATCTACTAACAAGCCACAACGCCCGGCCTAATATTGTGCATGATGGCGCTGCAGGGCTGGCCAAGTCACACAATTCAAATTAGCGTGGAGAAGGATTGGTGCAAAATTACCAACAATACAAAAAACATAAGCATAGAAAGAAAGCAAGTGAGTCAGTAATGTTAATTTATATCGCGCTTTTCACCAATACACAGTCCCAAAGAGATTAGCCAGTCCAAAAGTAATACCTACTTACAGTAAAGTCAGAGAAATATAAACTTAAACCACTTAAAAGGATAAAATAAGGAGACTAAAATATACAAAGAGTGTCATCACAGCCCATTTGGCAAAGGCTTATTGAAATAAGCGAGTTGTTAGCAGACCCTTCTGGTTGTCTACAGGGTCCTCACATCACAGATTCAGTGGAAGAGTATTCTGGAGTCTTGGTGGTCACCACAGGTCTTTACGTTTTTGTATGGGACACTTTAAAGTCCTGACCAGTGGACCGAAGGTGCCGATTTGCAGAATATGGATAAGGTAGGTCCACAAATTATAATCAGGAGCAGCCTGTCCATGTAGGACCCTATACACTGATCAGCCACAACTTTATATATTGTGTAGCTCCATCTCGTGGCCCATCTAGGCATGGACTCCAAGATGTCCACTGGTGTCTGCACCAAGACATTTTCAGCAGTTCCTTTAAGTCCTGTAAGTTTTTAGCTGTGGCCTTCATGGAGTGGGCTTGTTCTTCAAGCACATCCCACAGATGCTCAAACCGATTGGGGAATTTGGAGGCCGCGTCAACACCTTGAACTCTTTGCCATGTTCCTCAAACCATTCCTGAACAATTGTTGCAGTGTAGCAGGGTGCATTGTCCTGCTGAAAGGGGACACTGCCAATGCGGAATGCCGCTGCCATGAAGGGAGTGTACGTGGTCTGCAACAATCTTTAGGTAGATGTCAAGGGAACATCCACGTGAATGCCAGGACCCAAGGTTTCCCTAGCAGAACATCGCCCAGGGTATCACACCACCTGCGCCGTCTCATCTTCTTCCCATAATGCATCCTGCTGCCATTTCTTCCCCAGTTAAATGACGCACAAGCACCCAGCCATCCTCTTCATCTAAAAAAATGTAATTCATCAGGACCAGGGGCCTCGTGTATAACGCCGTGCGTAGAACTCACACTATAACATGGCGTAAGCACAAAAGCGGGAATGTGCGCACACACAGAAAAATCAAGATGCATAAATATGTATGTACGCAAACTTCCACGTTCTTCCGCTACATAAATCCCGGTCAGCGTGAAAAGTAACGCTTGTGCACGCGCCTGCTGTCCCGCCCCAACTCCTCCCAGAATTACGCCTCTTTGAATATGTAAATCAATATAAATAGCCCTTAAACTCAGCATTCTGTGAAAAGACAATGGGAAAAGCACGAGGAAAAAGAGAGTAATTTCAGCGAATACCAAGTAGAAGCAAAGAAAAACGTACAATGTGCTGGTTTACACAGTGATATAAACAACAAAAGGAAGTTGATCGAGTGACATAGCGTGTCAGAGAAACTCAAAAGCTCAATTTCACAAAGTTGCACAGTGCCCGAAATAAAAAAGAAGTTGTCAGATATCAAAGTCGCTGTGAAAAGGCGAGTCGTAGCCCACCGTCTGAGTGTCATATGGAATCTTATTAGGGTACAGAGAAAAAAAAATAGGCACACAGTGGGGGGAAAAAAGCACGAAATGTCAACTTTAATCTCGAAATTTCCACTTTAATCACATAGTTTATTTTGTCATTAAAGTAGAACATCATAAACTTCATCTTAAAATCGTTTAATTTACTAGTTTGTCAAATCCCATCGTAACTATAGTAGCACGTTAAATGCTTTGTTTTGTATTTGATCTTCTATGTGCTCTGTGTGTGTAAATCACTACTTGCTTCTTAAACTGACTTTCTCTTCCTCCTCCATTACATTCGTGATATTACAGCTCTCTGAATAACTAAAATACTGAGATGTATACTTGATATAATTTTCATGATGATAGGAATTAAAGTACGTTATTAAACATGGGAACACGGTGGCGCAGTGATAGTGCGCGACCTTCGATGAAGTACTTTATTACAGAAGCCCTGTCTCTTTCAAACGTACTAACCTCCAATTCCTGTCCTTCCTTTTCTTTCTCCAAATACCCAATCACCACACAATCAGCTCTGTAACAGACGTTAAGTCATCCGTAAGCTTATAACGCCGATTCTTCAAAACTTTTAAGGAACATTAAAATATCTTCGTAGTACATGTTTAATTACAGTATTCTATCCTTCACGCCAGTCCCAGTGAAGCATACAGTGTGAGGCATGAACCATCCATGAGCGGAGCGCCAGATCCTTGCTAGTGTAGCGACACCACGTCCTTTAATTATTAACAATATAGATTATTTAGTTAAGATATAGCGGGTTGGATAACGGATGGATGGATAAATGAAGTTAAAGTTTTATCTGTATAATATAATAAACATATTTTGCTGCATTTCAGCTTAAAAATGATATTGTCATCATATGTACTGTAAATACTCGCTTTATAAAGTGGCTCAGGTTGTGCAATAATGTAACTGTAGTGCACGTTTACAGTGAGATGATTGTACTTATAAGTAGAAACCGTTCTACAAGGAGCACTTGATGGACTGATTGAGTGCATTTAGAGCTCTTGGGATGAAACTGTTTGTGAACCGCAAGGTCCGTACAGGAAAGGTTTTGAAGCGTTTGCCGTGTGAGAAGCAGTTCAAATAGACTGTATGGCTGAGGCAGCGTGTGCTTGATGCTGTATACCGATAATTCTCTTTCCAAACAGCTTCTCTGAGTGGTGCAGTGAGAGTAATATGGACAAAGATGATCCACTGTGGCAACCCTAATGGGAGTAGGTGAAAGAAGAAGAAGGTGCAGTGAGAATAACGACACTAAAGCAGTTATGGTATTTAGAATAGTTTGACCATTATATTGTTACACATTAATTACAATCAGATGGCTTAAACTAATAAACAGTATGTGGTTAACTTCAGTGTATTTATAGATCCGTGTCAGGGATGTGGATCTGAAAAAGAAAGGATAACCACACAGGAACAGTAACACTGCTTTGACGCTGTGTGCCACCAGTCTACAAAACCAAGGGGAGAACTTGCGTACGCCAGGGTATGAGGTACCGTGGAAATGTGCATAGCTTTACGCAAAGTTTAGGTTTTATACATCGCGATTTGAACGCGGAAACGTTCTTACACAACATTTTTGTGCGTACGCACCGTTTATATGTGAGGCCCCTGGTCACTTTGTTCCATTGCTCCACGGTCCAGTCCTGACGCTGCTGCTTTCGGTGGTGGACAGGGCTCAGCATGGGCACCCTGACCCGCCTGTGGGCTACGCAGCAAGTTGTGATGCACTGCATGTTCTAACACTTTTCTCTCGTGGCCATCATTTAAGTTTTTCAGCAATTTGTGCTCCAGTAGCTCTCCAATGGGATCAGACCAAGCGGGCATCAATGACCGATTGTCCTTTATTGGACCACTTTTGGTAGGTACTAACCACTGTGGACCGGGAAAACCCCACAAGACTTGTCAGAGTTAGGGTACTGAAGATGCTCTGACGTCACAGTTTGGCTCTTGTCGAAGTCGCTCGGATCCTCACGTCTGTCCTGCTTCAGACACAGCACCTTACAGAACTGCAATGTTCACCTGCTGTCTAATATGTGCCGCCTCGTGACGGGTGGGCCATTGGAATGAAGTGATCCTTGTGATTCACTTCACCCGGCAGTGGTTTGAATGTTGTCGCTGATCGGTGTATTCTCTTATTATTAGATTATTATCATTTTACATGTTGTGCACTCAAGCTTTTCTTTTCGTGTTCTTTCTCATTTGTTTGTTCAACTTTGCCATTATGGGGAATTGAGTGTGATGGGCAGAGTGTGCAGAAAGGGAAGGGGGTCTCAATACTTTCTGAATCCACTGTATGTACGCATTGATTTTTTTCCTCCAAACTGATCCATCCATTCATGTCCCTATCCTGGAGCCTATCCCAGCAGCAAATGGATGAAAGCAACGGTCTGCATATTTCTTTTATTGAGTCTGGCCAACCATCCATGCATATACTGTAAGTTTTCGCATTTAAGAGCAGACCCCGAGCTTCTAAACGGTGAGATGCTGCAATGAGTGTGACGTGACCTACATGTGCTTCACCCTACAGGAGTGAGAGTGTAGATGCTGTGCCCTCCGAGCAGCCAAATCCTGTGAACGACGTGGTGGCAGAAGGGCATGAGGAGTTTTATGACCTCAACTACGTTACCAGCAAGGGAGAGAATACAAGAACAGAGGTGAGGATTGTGACGATGTGGGTCCGCTCCACGCTCCCATCCGTCTTTATGGGAGCCCTTGAACCCAACACCGTCGGTATTGTCACCGAGATGAGCTGACAAATGAGGACAAATCTCACATGAAGCCAGGGGATATATCCAAAAAGTGCTAAAGTGCTTTTATTAAAACAATAAGCAAAACAAAAAAAAGTGCAGTGCATCAGTTCCAATAAATATTCCTTAAAACCAGTGTCCAGTGGGGATACAAATCAAATAAATAAATCCTTTAAAATCCGAGGTTAAAACGTGCAGAGGTTAAAATGCCATCTCTCTCTCTCATTATTCTCCGACCCACCTCCGTCACTCTCTCCCCGGCTCACCCATTGCTCCCTCAGCCGGCGGAGACCCAACAGCCATGAGCTCCTTCAACCAACCTCCGTCTTGGCCTCCTTCCGGACGTCACTGCCAGATTGTTCGAAGTCGGCTCTCCTCCCTTCATCCTTCACACACCCGTAGTCACTCCTCGGATCCCTCGGGAGGACACCTGCCCTGCTCATCCCACTCACTTGAACTTTCAGTGGGGCGAACTAGCCCCCGGAGCGCATCAGCCTAACGCTCCTTGGCAGGGCCCCAGCTCGTGGTGTCTCCACTTTCCAGGTGGCCAGATCATAACTTCATGCCTGCTGTTTGCCGTCCTTTAACCTCACGTTTTCTCTTTTCCTCGATCCTTCCATTTATCTCCACCCCCTTTCTCTAATGTTGACCCAGTATATATATATATATATATACATACACATCCCCACGCGCCTCCGTGGGTGCAGCGCCTTAATCACACACCGCAGGAAGCCAATGAGGCAATCGAGAACGACCACACCCTCATGTGCAGGTGCGACTCACTCCAACCACCTCATTAACTCCCCGCGGTCGTGCAATCGCGCCCACGGAGAACGGCACGGCTATACGGATTTATTGGAAGCCGCGGATCGGCTATACCACAAGGATCCTTGTGATCTGAAGGAAAAGTGAAAATGCGCAGCCTTGAGCCATGAGATTACAGCACACTGCAGTGGTGGCGCCCTCTGCTGTGGAGACTGCAGGTCTGCAAGCCAGAAAAGCTCCTGCTGCTTATCAATCCCACTCGGTCTTAACTCTAAATGGAAGAAAAAAAAAAACATAACACTAGAATTACCAAAGCTAATGAGAAATTATACACTTCATGTCTACATTTTGTCATTAGTACTAAAACATGGAAAAAGTTTGTCTTTTAGGTAAGAGTTCAACATTTCTGCCATGTGAAATGCATGTGTTCCGAATAACGATATATTTTTTAGCCCAGGTACCTGACTCCCTGATAAACAAGGCTTCATTTGGGAGACGTTTTTGCAGTTTCTCCGGTGGTGGGGGGGCTGGTATAGCAGGCTGCTTGGGATTATCGATACATTTACAAGACAAAAGACGCTGAATGGAGAGGTGCGAGTGGATTTAAGGAGTTTTCTCGTAAACTTTGGTAATTCTAGTGATAATGGCATCAAGAATGTAACTGTAGCAAAGAGCACTGCCTCCCAGTGGCAAGCTGGAGCACAAACAGGTTAATAATCACACACCTCAGGCGCTGGGCTCTTCTGTCTGAGGCCGACTCCCCTCCACATTGAGGACACTGGATCACAGTCCTAACAATGGCTACTGGACCCCACATTTAAAGTTAAACTCCGCTGACCACTGCCTACCTACCCCCTTATGCTTTGCTTTAGAGTCATATTTTATCATTTTTAATGTTACAAAGTATCTGACTCACAAATCATTTTTTCTCTACTTCTTGACAGCCAAAGAGGCTGAGCGTCTACAGCTGGAGGATCGACCTGTCCAAGGCTGAGAAGTATTGGGACGGCTGGTTCCGGGGCATTTCCAACCTCTTTTTGAGTTGCAACGTGCCAAAGCTGTTACTCCTAGCAGGTAATTTTATCCAATAATCGTAGGAGTTGTGGTGACAGGACTTATTAGGGTCTCTGATAAAGCCATCACTTCTCGGCGGGGTTAGGGTTAGGGAGTTTTAGTACAGTGGCCGAGCATTGCCAGGACACTAAACTGGAAGGACAAAAGCTGGGCTCTACAAGCCACACCTCATTAAATGGGTAGGTGGGAAGCTTATGAATGATCATGGGTGGGACGATTGAGATCAAGAACTAAACCCCCCCCAATGATGCAACTGATAGAACGTTGAAATTCTTACTTGCTTGTCCAATCAACATGCAGCTCGATGCCACAAAATCATACAGTGTGACAAATAAGAGCGTATTCAAAGACACCTGCTGTGCTCCTGCAATTACTAGAAGCAGATGAATGGCCACTCCAGGAGATCGGGCAGCCACTCTAGATGGTCAGTTTCACAGAGAAGCCTTTTCAACTTCTGTAATGTGAATTATAAAAGGAGGTGGCTGACAGCTTTCCTCGCCGCTATTCTATGATTGACCGTCGTGAACTTCATAGGAAATCCGCACAGCATTGACTGGTTATGTTGGCCATCGTAACAATGTGGACCAAAAAAGAATTGTGTACGTGATCTGGCCGTGAAGGATCATCGTGCTGCCATTGTTTTGATTTGGTACTGCCAGCGTTGATAGACTGGGTAGTCAAAGTTAAAGGATGAGACAATAGGCACCAATGTAGAAAAATCGAAAACCAAAACGTCTGTAACCAAGACATGACACCTGTAGTTGAAAGGAGGATCGCTGGCATTCTTGAACCAAAAAAGCACAATAAAATCACACACAGATTTTTTTTGCCCTTGTCCACTCTCTTGGATGCCATCAAGCAGGCAGGGACATTTTTTAAAACATTGCACCAGTCATGTCACATGGTGTGACCTCCAGAAACCATGCAACGCATCATGACAATGGGATTACAAAACAGTGGTGTCTACAGTAAAACAAAATGGCATCAAAACAAAAACATAATAATAATAATAGAGAAATTATAAAAGTGAAAGTGCTTCTGTTATTCCAACAGATGGCACATCACAAACATTTGTAGTAATAAAATGCATTGCATTTGTCATCCAACAGATGGTGCATCACAAACATTAATACTTCTTTTTCAAATCCCATACCGAATGGCACATAACATAAACATATGCATTGCATTTTTCATTCCAATGGCACATTACAAACATTTGTAGTAATAAATTCATTGCATTTGTCATTCCAACAGATGGTGCATCACAAACATTAATATTTCTTTTACAAATTCCATACTGAATGGCATAGAACATAAACATATGCATTGTTTTTCATTCTAACAGATGGCACATCACAAACATTTGTAGTAATAAATTCATTGCATTTGTCATTCCTACAGATGGTTCATCATAAACATTAATACTTCTTTTATAAATCCCATAGTGAATGGCATATAACATAAACATATGCATTGCATTTGTCATTCCAACAGAAGGTGCATCGCAAACATTAATACTTTTTCTACAAATCCTATACCAAGTGGCATAACAGAGACATACTGTATGCATTGCATTTTTCATTCCAACAAATGGCACATCATAAACATTTGTAGTAATAAAATGCATTGCATTTGTCATTCCAACAGATGGCTCATCACAAACATTAACATTGTTTTTATGAATCCCATACCAAACATCGCAAACATTAATACTTTTTCTACAAATCCTATACCAAGTGGCATAACAGAGACATACTGTATGCATTGCATTTTTCATTCCAGCAAATGGCACATCACAAACATTTGTAGTAATAAAATGCATTGCATTTGTCATTCCAACAGATGGCTCATCACAAACATTAACATTGTTTTTATGAATCCCATACCAAATGGCGTATAACACAGACATATACATTGCATGTGTCATTTCAATAGAAGGTGCATCACAAAAATTAATGCTTCACTTATGAATCCCATACCAAGTGGCAAATAAGAGAGACACATGCATTGCATTTTTCATTCCAATAGATGGCTCATCACAAACAAATCCCATTCCAAACAGCATGTAACAGAGACATGTGCATTGCATATAAGACTGACAAAATGGTGCCTGAAACCCCATTCTACAGTGGCCCTTAAACCCATATATGGAAGTATGCAGGAATCATGAATAATAATTGGTTCGGCTTTGCCTCATCTTCAAGGTTTATGTTCCATCTTCTTCAAATCTTAGTCCCTCACTTACTTCACTGTAACACTCATTAGCAGTACTGGCTGTTAATGGCACTGTATATGCTAAAGGTTGACTGTGCCCGGGCACTCCTGGCATTTGACTGTGCAGTGACTTACTTGTGTCTTCCTTATCTGTCCCTGTTGCAGGTATTGACCGTCTGGACCGAGATCTCACCATCGGTCAAATGCAGGGTGAGTAGAGGTTTGTGTTTTCAGTGTACTGCACCATGGACTGCTGACTTATGGTGCCCCTTGTAAAACCCCAATTCCAGAAAAGTTGGCACAGAATTAAAAAATACTAACAAAAACAACAAAGGAGCGATTTGTGTTTCTCTTCACCCTGTGATCTCTTGGAAACGTTAAGGCTACACATTCTTTGACGGCCTTCCTTCTGAATGTCATTTTTTTTTTAATACACTCATGTCAAGTCTCATGACTGCAACTCACTGCCGAGCACTTGGGACTGCCGAGCGTCTCCCGCTGTGTCAGTGCAACATTTCTACTTACTAAGCTGAAATCAAGCCAACAAATCACCAGGACCAGATAATATTTACCCTCGAGTTCTTAAGGTGGTGGCTAGCGAGTTCAGATATAAACCCCTGACACATATCTATAGGACGTCACTGCGCACTGGAGAGATTCCAATGGACTGGAAAATGGCAAATATCATCCCGTTATATAAAAAGGGTGACAGGGCAGATCCGAGCAACTATAGGCCAGTAAGCTTAACGGGCATCACAGGAAAATTAATGGAAGGAATTATTAAGGAGAAGATTGAGCAACACCTGGCAAGGACAGGGCAGTCAGCATGGGGTCAGAAGTGGGAGGTCGTGTTTTACTAACAGGCTGGAATTCTATGAGGAGGCAACAAAAGGATACGACCAGAGAGGAGCAGATGAGATTATTGATGTGGACTTTCAGAAAGCATTTGATAAGGTGCCACATGAGAGGGTGGGCATCAAACTAAAAGAAGTGGCAGTTCAGGGTGTGGTGGGTATGTGGGTGCAGAATTGGGTCAGACACATGAAGTGAAGGGTGATGGTGTGAGGAACCTCATCAGAATTGTGTGTTGTTAAGAGGGGTGACCAGCAGAGGGCAGTGTTGGGTCGCTACTGTTTTTAATATCCATCCATCCATTATCCCACCCGCTATATCCTAACTACAGGGTCACGGGGGTCTGCTGGAGCCAATCCCAGCCAACACAAGGCGCAAGGCAGGAAACAAACCTTGGGCAAGGCGCCAGCCCACCACAGGTTTTTAATATCTATAAAGGATTTAGATAGGAATATAAGAAACAAGCTGGTGAAGTTTGTAGATGATACCAGGATAGGTGGATTAGCAGATAATTTGAAAACCGACTTGGATAGCAGACATGCTTGGGAAGATTGGTGGCAGATGAAATTTTATGTCAGTAAATGTAAAGAATTACACATAGGAAGTAAAAATGTGAGGTTTGAATAAACAATGGGGGTCAGAAGATCAAGAGTCCACCTTATGAGAAGGACTTAGGAGTCGTAGTGGACTCTAAGCTATCAACTTCCAGGTAAGTGTGCAGAAGACATTAAGAAGGCTGACAGAATGTCAGGTTATATAGCGCCTTGATGTGTGGAGTACAAGTCACAGGAGGGTCTGCTCAACCTTTATAACACACTGGTGAGGCCTCATCTGGAGTCCTGTGTGTAGTTTTGGTCTCCATAAAGACAAAGAAGCACAAGAGAAGGTCCAGAGAAGAGCAACTAGGCTGACTATGGGGGGCTACAGGGGAGGAGTTGTGAGGAAAGATGAAAAGAGCTGAGCCTTTACAGTCTGAACAGAAGAAAACGTAATTTAATGAAATGTAAAATATGACACGTAGGAAGTCAAAATGGGAGCTCTGAATATCAAAAGTCCACCTTCTGTGAAGAATTTAGGAGTCGTAGAGGACTCGATACTATCGACTGCCAGACAAGCCATTCAGAAGGCTAACAGACTGTCAGGTTATATAGCGCCTTGGTGTGTGGAGTACAAGTCACTTAGGACTTAGGAGTTGTAGTGAACTCTAAGCTATCGACTTCCAGATAAGTGTGCAGAAGACATTAAGAAGGCTCACAGAGTGTCAGGTTATATAGCGCCTTGATGTGTGGAGTACAAGTCACAGGAGGTTCTGCTCAGGCTTTATAACACACTGGTGAGGACTCATCTGGAGTACTGGGTGCAGTTTTAGTCTACAAAAAGGACATAACAGCACTAGAAGCACCAAAGAAGAGCGACGAGGCTGATTGAGGGCTACAGGGGATGACTTGTGAAGAAAAATTAAAAGAGCTGAGCCTTTAGAGTTTAAGCAAAAGAGAATGTGATGTAATTAAATGTAAAGAATTACACATAGGAAGTAAAAATGTGAGGTCTGAACACACAATGGGAGGTCCGAAAATCAAGAGCCCACCTTATGAGAAGGACTTAGGAGTCATGGTGGACTCGACACTATCAACTGCCAGACAAGCCATTCAGAAGGCTCACAGAGTGTCAGGTTATATAGCGCCTTGACGTGTGGAGTACAAGTCACAGGAGGGTCTGCTCAGGCTTTATAACACACTGGTGAGGCCTCATCTGGAGTCCTGTGTGTAGTTTTGGTCTCCATAAAGACATAACAGCACTAGAGAAGGTCCAGAGAAGAGCGACTGGGCTGATTCAGGGCTACAGGGGATGAATTATGAAGAAAGATTAAAAGAGCTGAGCCTTTAGAGTGACTAGGAGGAGACCAGACTGAAGTGTTTAAAATGATGAAGGGAATTAGTGCAGCGGATCGAGACGGCGACTTTAAAAGGAGTTCATCGAGAACACGGAGACACAGCTGGAAACTTGTGAAGAGGAAATTTCACACAAACATTAGGAAGTTTTTCTTTACATAAAGAACGACAGACACTTGGAATAAGCGACCAAGTAGTGTGGTGGACAGTAAGACTTGAGGGTCTTTCAAAACTCGACTTGATGTAAATAAGTGGACAGGACTGGCGAGCTTTGTTGGGCTGAATGGCCTGTCCTCGTCTCGAGTGGGCACTGAAGACACAAGTCAGTTAAGTTTAGTGAGAGAAATCTCCCCCATTTATCAGTTCTGCAAGTCTTCAGTTGTACGGGGTCTTCATTGGCGTATTTTATATTTCACAATGCGCCACACAGGTCAGGACCACCAATCTCATACCTGCACAGAATATGGAAAATGCAGGGACATCCTTGGAAAAGTTGGACGCTGGCTCCTAAATGTGTCCGTATCCATCTGCACTAATGGTGCCTCCGCTGACACCCACCCCCCCATACCGTGACAGATGTTGGCTTTTGGGCCTGAAACTGATCACACTTTTGGTGGTCCTTTTCCTTTTTGGCACAGGGAACACCGTTTGAAATGTTGGCTCGTCGGCCCACCAAAGTGAACTCGGCTGCGCTGTTGTTCTTCTCAGACGAGCCCAGCGAGGCCAGCAGTGCCCCCAGACTGTGCGGATGTGCGGCTTCTGCTTTGCCCTGCGCCTGCCTGTTAAAGCCCATTGAGGTGTTCCTTGTGTGATTTTTGGGCTAAACGAGAAACACGCAGTGAATGGCGTTGACTCACAAAGCGCTTCCAAAGTATTCCCAAGTCCACGTCATGACAGCCATTGCAGACACGTGATGGTTTTTAAGACCGTGACATCTGAGGGAGCGAAGATCACGCACATTCACAAGTGGTTGTCAGCTTTGCCCTTTACGTACTGAGATCTGACCAAATTCCTTGAATCTTAACGGGTGAAATACCCAAAATCCTACAGATGTGACTCTGAGGGGCACGAACGTTGTTGGATTATTTGCTGACGTATCTGTTGTTAAATTGGCGAGCCTTGAGCCGTCTTGAAGGACTCAACCTGTTCATAGGGTTCTTGTAAATGAGAACACGACATCACCTGTGTCACATCGCCTTGTCATTTCAACTTGTCACATCCTCATTAGTCCTAAACCACCACTGGCCCAACTCTTTTGGAACATCACTTTTAAAATAAACGTGTACTGAACTTCCTGTCTTGCTATCTGGTTTGCGGAACATGGACGCCATCCAGTGATCTGAGATGAAGACAGGACTCCTTCATGTGTGTCTCTTTGGAGAATCCGCTGCTCCCGAATGAGGCACATGACCTGCATTGTGAGGGAGCGTCAGTTAGGGCACTGCGGCCATGTGGTGCGATTACCCGAGGGTGATCCTCATTGTTGAGGGGCCGAGCAACTGGACCAGGCCAAGGGGATGCCCATGTAACACCTGGCTGCAGCAGAAACAGGGTGGCAGTGGACTGCGTGTCTGCCTGCCAGGGTCCCGAGCTGTTTTGTCGTGTGGTGGGTTTGGCGATTGGCTGTGCCAGTGCCTGCTCCCCAGCCAGACCTGACCTGACCTGAAGACGTCCTGAATCCACTGTGGGGCTCGTCAGGTCTGAAGGGTGGTGTCTATTATTATTGAGAGGCCGATCAGCTGGACCAGGCCAAGGGGATGCCCATGTAGCACCTGGCTGCGGCAGATAGAGGGTGACAGTGGACTGCGTGTCTGCCTGCCAGGGTGCCGAGCTGTTTTGTCGTGTGGTGGGTTTGGCGATTGGCTGTGCCAGTGCCTGCTCCCCAGCCAGACCTCAGGTCTGAAGGTGGTGTCCATGCGCATTCCAGCTGCCCATTATTGAGAGGCCGATCAGCTGGACCAGGCCAAGGGGATGCCCCCAACCTGACCTGAATCTCCAAAAAAGCAATGCTTAGGACAAACATGGCATACTGTACCTCATCTTTAGACTGTCTGAGTCTGAATACAAATCCAAACCCAGTTACAAATCACCCAGTCTGGTTTTTCTTATTCCATGCTGTCCCAACTTTGTTTTTTTGGGTATAGATTCCAGCTCTATTGTTTCCATAAAACAATAGTTTATCGTATCTTGCTGGTGCTCCTTTTCCTGGGGTAAGGACGCCTTTTGCATTCGCTTGTCTGAATTTCCACATCAATGAAACGAGTAGGCGGGGCAGAAGTACCTCAAAACAAAACCAAGCACATGACACTCAAAGCTGACTGTGATTTGGTCTTTTGACAGGAAGCCACGCCCACATAGGTGGGGTGAGAGGTTATTACAGAAGAAGACAAACGCTCGGCTGTCGTGCACAGCTGGTCTTCATTTAAAATGGCTGAATCTCATAATGTTGGTGATTTTCAAAATTTTGTTCAAAAATGACACGTAGACACTACTTTACAATACGTGTGTGATCGATACTTGACAACGGTCTTAGCTTGAAAAATGGCTGTGATTGTTACGTCTTACGTCTGTAGGTGTCCCATAGTTTTCATTTTAAAGCATCAGTATGGAGAAGATATTTTTTTTAATTTATGGAAAGTCCTTAACTTTAAAACACACTTTCACGTGGCAAATGCATGCAGTGGCGTGCAAAAGTTTGGGCCCCCTTGCTTAATGTCTGTTTAGTGTGAATAGTCAAGTGAGCAACCTGGCTTTACAAACGCGTCCTTCTGCTTTGTTCCAGGAAAGTTTATGATGCAGGTGCTGCCCCCCTGTGGACACGCAGTGCACGAGGACACCCCTGACAAGGTAAGTCTCTCTCCCTTTCCCGTTTCGTTTCATCTTTTGGGTGGAATGGTAGCACAAGGTTAGCTTTGCTGCCTCACTGACTCCAAACCCCACCACTACCTCTGAGCGATTTTGTTTTCTTTCCCAGGTACTCCTGTTTTCCTTCCAAATCCCAAAGATAAGTGTGCTTCGTTAACAGGCAATTCCAAGTGGGTCCTGCGACAGACTGCTGGCACCCACTCACCACTTGTGTGGTTTAAGCATTGTTCAGCCTGGCAAATTTCACGTTTTCATGTGTTATGTTTTAAACCGGCAGCACGGTGGCGCAGTGGGTAGCTCTGCTGCCTCGCAGTTAGGAGACCCGTCTGGGTTCGCTTCCCTGGTCCTCCCTGCGTGGAGTTTGCATGTTCTCCCCATGACTGTGTGGGTTTCCTCCCACAGTCCAAAGACATGCAGGTTAGTTGCATTGGCGATCCTAAATTGTCCCTAGTGTGTGCTTGGTGTGTGTGTGTGTGTGTGTGTGTGTGTGTGTGCCCTGTGGTGGGCTGGCGCCCTGCCCGGGGTTTGTTTCCTGCCTTGCGCCCTGTGTTGGCTGGGATTGGCTCCAGCAGACCCCCGTGACCCTGTAGTTAGGATATAGTGGGTTGGATGATGGATGGATGGATGTTTTAAACCAGGTTTGTCCCCTGGCTGACGTTCAAATTCTTGTTTTATTTGTATTTGTTACTGTTTCTTTTGTTTATGATTTACTTTATTCCTTCCATTTTATGTATCTGTCCTTATGCCTTTGTTTGCTGCACTTTGTGTTTTCTGGGTGGTTCCCCAAGAGGCTTCATTTTATAAAGATTTGTTACTAGCCAGGGTTTGATGGTGACATCCCCCTCTAGTGGCCGTGACTGGAAGTGTTTGGGATTACGTGCTTGGGACTCTGTGTCTCTGTTATGTTCCTTGTGTTTTGTGGGTGCTGCCTCAAGAGGCGGGGCCACCTGCCACTCACCACCAGGAACTGCCCCCCCAAAGCCCCATTATAAATCCAGAGGGCCTTCCACAGTTCTTGGTGGTTTAATTGTGAAAGTGCTCCAGTGTTCTTGGGCCTTTTTCTGTGTTTTTTTGTAAATGTCTGGATTTTCAACTTGTTTTGTCCATTTTTGACTGTGCCTTGGGTTGCAGGCAGTTCCAGTTTGCCTTGCGTGTTCTACATATATTTACAAAACTTTTTGTGAAAATACACCTTTTATTTTATCAACCTCTGTCTTGGCCCTTTGGGGTTCTAGATGGCATATTTTGCCACTCTAGTGGCAGTGTTTTTGGAACTGTGCTTTCGAACCCAAGCAACTTCATGACATAGTGGCTGTTATTGGAAGTACTTTGGGACCCTTTAGTGTTTGGCACTCCTAATTTTCGACAGCTGTATTTGTGCACCTGTTGTGTTCCTTGTGTTTTGTAAGTGCTGCCCCAAGAGGTGGGGCCACCTGCCCATCATTGCTATAAAGGCGGGGCCACCTTACCCTCATCACCATGAAGGCGGAGCCACCTCCTTTCATCGCTATAAAGGCGGGGCCACCTCCCTCTTGTCCCTATAACAACAACAACAACAACATTTATTTATATAGCACATTTTCATACAAAAAAAAATGTAACTCAAAGTGCTTTACAAAATGAAGAAATAGAAAAATAGAAGACACAATAAAAAATAAAAATAAGTCAACATTCAATAATATAGAATAAGTAAGGTCCGATGGCCAGGGTGGACAGAAAAAACAAAAAAAAACTCCAGACGGCTGGAGAAAAAAAATAAAATCTGCAGGGATTCCAGACCAAGAGACCGCCCAGTCTCCTCTGGGCAAATATATAAGGGTGGGGCCACCTCCCCTTCATCCCCATGAAGGCGGGGCCACCTCCCCCTCATCACCATGAAGGCAGGGCAACCTCCCCCTTGTCCCTATAAGGGTGGGGCCACCTGCCCCTTGTCCCTAAGAAGGCGGGGCCACCTGCCCCTCGTCCCTATGAAGGCGGGGCCACCTCCCCCTCATCCCCATGAAGGCGGGGCCACCTCCCCCTTGTCCCTATAAGGGTGGGGCCACCTGCCCTTTGTCCCTAAGAAGGCGGGGCCACCTCCCCCTCATCACCATGAAGGCGGGGCCAGCCTACAGTTCCTTGTGGTTGGTTTGTGATTTCTGCGCTTATTGCGATTTTTGGACTTTTTTGACATCTTGTTCCATTTCTGGATTCTGTTTCTGGCCACACAGCATTTTTCCTTTTTGTGCTCCACTGCAGTTTGTTCTTTCAAGAAATGTTTCATTTTTTATGTAATTAAGATCCCGTGTTTCCCTTTATTAGTTGCTGGGGTGTGATGGTAATTCAAACAAAGTGGACATTACTGGAAGTTTTTTATGCCCTGTCCCCATGTCCCCGTGGCGGCTGTCACACATCAGTGTGGCACAGGACAGGGTGGCTCACCGGTGTCAGGTCTGGACCTTTTAGTCTTGTAGTCTCATTTCCGCCCCCCCACCTTCTGTTTTATATTCCTCATATATCTTTCCACTGGCACAGATGATCAGAAGTTTTTTAAACACAGTATCTCCCTGCCATGATATTTAGCTTTGCGTATCTTTTAAACCCGACGACTCAGAGACCGAATGTCTGAATGCCATCAAAGTCAGGACGGGTTATCAGGGACGGCTGACATCTCGGCTGGAAAAGATCCTTCCTGGTCCTCGCAAGGAGCCGCCATAGAAGGACCAGGATGGACAAACATCTCAGCTGGTACCTTAATAGAAAGGCAAAGAGAGGCTACTCCCCAGGGTCCTACTGGTGGAGCTCCCAATATGGACAACCGATGGACGGGCCTGTTGGGGTGCTTGGGTGCTGCCGGGGTGAGCTGCAGGAGAACGCTGCCCCTACTCTGAGGGGGTCTTCTTTGTGACCCGGATATGCTATCATCGCAAAGCTTTCTGGCGCTGGAAACGTCACAGGTCTGAAATAAAAGAAGGAGCCGGCGCTGGGAGGAAGAGGATGAAGCTGACCAGGAGGGGCAGACGGAGGAGGAGGGAACTTGGGATCGTCTTTTATGTGCGATTCTTTGGCTGGGGTCTTCTGTTTCATTACTCTATTTGAACCCGTGACTGTGCTGGGGGGGCTCGACAGCACCCCCTACTAGTTACAGGTGATCATTACTGAGGACTGGACGATGATAAGACTGGAGTTCGTGTCTCGCTGCTGGTAGCTCTACTCCGAGGATGAGGCAGATGACTGGACGCTCATCGTCTTCTATTCCGTCACAATCTTGGTGTCACTATTGGCACTTCTCTAGGGCTCTCTAAGCTCTGCAGGCAGGTCCTTTGACCCCATGGCTTGGTTTTTGCTCACCTGGTGGACCTTTTAAAGTCCGGTGTGTGCTTTTCCTCATCGGTCCCGTCGACTGAATTGACCAGAGGTGGACTGCAAACATCTCAGCGAGGATCAACAGAGTGGGATTCACCAGGGCCAAAGCGAAGGGTCTAATGACGTGACGGGCGATGCCACCTTTCTGTTTTTAATACAATTGCAAAAAAAAAAAACAAAATGTTGCTTTGTCACCCTGAGTGTTGCTTTATGAGGAGAGAAAAATGAATTGAAGCGATTTTAGCACAAAATGTGAAAAAGTGCCTGGAAAACGGGACTCGTCGTCCCTATCTGGAAAGGGAAGGGTGGTCGCCTGGATTGCAGCAAATACAGGGGGGGTAACGCTGCCCTCGGTGCCGGGTAAGGGCCTCGCTAGGGTCGTCCTCAATAGGATCCGTGATCACCTGCTCAACTGCCAGCGACTGGCGCAGTCTGGTTTTACAATGCAATACAATTTATTTTTGTAGAGCCCAAAATCACACAAGGAGGGCCGCAATGGGCTTTAACAGGCCCCCCTGCCTCTTCACAGCCCCCCAGAACTTCACTCTCGAAGAAAACCCTAGTAGGGAAAACTTGGAAGAAACCTCTGGAAAGGCAATTCAAAGAGAGACCCCTGTCCAGGTAGGCTGGGCGTGCAGTGGGGGTCAAAAAGAAAAAGGGGGTCCATACAACCCAACACACAGAACAGAACACAAGTCATCCTCAATACAATAGAAAAATAACAATCTTACACAAGTACGGAGCAGAATTCAACAGTAGATGATATCCCATAATAGGATTTGGATTTGTTCAGAGAGTCCTGGAGACCTCGGCCATCAAGCCGCCTCCCCCTATTGGCCATTCCACAGCTGAGACAGTGCTGGGCGAGCCAATCGGATGAAAGGACCCTTCTACCTGACGATTCCTGTGATCCTCCATCAGAGATGACTTTACCTTAGGCAGGCAGGTGGACAGTGGGCACCAAGGTGGCACATTTGAGTACCGAGAAGAGAAACAGAAGAGGACAATCATGTTCCTTATGTTTTAGTGCTAATGACTGACTACAGAGATGCAGTCTGCACAGTTAATCAGCAGCTCTAGTCAGGGTGTGCTAAACTGAAGTCGTGAGTCTTTGAAAGCTGAGACCGAAGGGGCATCTCTTATAGTGGCAGACAGACCAGTCCACAGTTTATGGGGGCCCTGTAACTAAAAGCTCGACCTCCCACTGTCATTTTATTAATCCTTGGAATCCTAAGCAGACCGGCATCTTGAGATCTTAATGTGCGCTCAGGTTTGTAAGTCATGATAAGTTCAGACAAGTAAGCCGGACCTCGGCCATTTAAGGCTTTTTTAAAAGTCAACCATCGACCGCATCCTGGCGCTGAGGATTGTCATGGAGTGCAAATGCGAATATCGACAGAGTTTCTTGGCAGCCTTTGTCGATTTTCGTAAAGCGTTGGACTCAGTTGATCGAGCTGCCCTGTGGGACATCCTGAGACTTTGCGGTATCCCCCCCCGAGGTTGCTGGATATTCTGTCCACTGGTACTGGGAGTGCTGTGCAGAGTGGAGGAGGCAGACCCTCTGCGTTTTTTTTCCCAGTTGATCCTGGGGTCCGTCAGCGGTGTGTTCTGCTCCTACTCTGTTCAGTTCTTGCACAGACTGGGCGCTGGGCAGGGTCGTGGGGTCCAGCGGCTGTTGGCCATCTGCTGGTGAAGAGAGACTCACTGATCTTGACTTTACTGACGATGCTGTGATCTTCGCAGAGTCAATGGAGGCTCTGATTGGGGGTCTCGAGAGACTGAGTGAGGGGTCTGAGTGTCTGGGCTCGTGAGGGTCCTGATAAAAACAAAGAGCCAGGCCTTTAATGACCTCTTGGGCACGGCCATCAGCAGTGTGTCTGTCTGCGGAGAGAGTGTCGACCTCGTCATTGAGAGGTTTACTGACCTCGGCAGTGACATTCATGTGACTCTGGTGACTCTTCCTATGAAGTCATTAGACGGATTGGGAGAGCGTGAGGGGTCATGAGGTCACTGGAAAGGGGTGTGTGACGCTCCCGTTATCTCTGCCAAAGGACGAAGGTCCAAGTCTTTAGAGTCCTGGTGCTTCCTCTTTGTCAGACATGGACGCTATCTGGTGACCTGAGACGAAGACTCGACCCCTTCATGTGTGTCCCTTCAGAGAATCCTTGGGCACCACTGGTCTGACTTTGTGTTGCTCACGGAGTCCCAAATGAGGCACATGACCTGCATTGTGACGGAGCGTCAGTTACGGCACTGCAGCCATGTGGCACGATTACCCGAGGGTGATCCGGCCGCCAGGACCCTCATTGTTGCAGACCCGAGCAGCTGGACCAGGCCATGTTAACACCTGGCTGCAGCAGGTGGAGGGTGGCAGTGGACCACATGTTAGCCTGGGGAGTTGCCAGTGAGGGTCCCGAGCGGTTTCGCCGTGTGGTGGGTGCGGTGACCCGCTGTACCAGTGCCTGCTCCCCAGCCTGACCTGAGCTGATGACGTCCTGAATCCACTGCGGGGCTCGTTGGGTCAGAAGACGTTCTGAAGGTGGTGTCCAAGTGCGTTCTGGCTGCCCACCTCCACACGTTGCTGAGGCTTTGGTTTTCTCACCAGGCTTGTCGTTCCTTTCTGTGCTCCTCTCTCCTGCTCTCTGTGTGTCTGTTGCTCCTTTGGACATTTTTCATGTTTTATTTTGGAGTCCATGCTTTTCTTTCACTTCGGCCATCATGTGTCGTTTTTCAGTAAAGTGTATTTGGTTTGTCATCTTTTTTAGGTTGCACTTTTTTGTTATTTTTGTATTTTTTAAATCTATCTTTTGTTACAAAGCTCTTTGTAGTACTCGGACAGTTTGAATTTCTGAAAAGGTTTGACTTTTTATTTTCTTGCGATATACTTTTGACTTTTGAAAAGTGAACACTGCGGACAGGTTTATTTAGCGCCAGTCCGGTTTACTTTGGCCAGGGGTTTTAGCAGGTCCCCTCCCTTTACCTTTTTTTTTTTTAGGCTTCTGGCCTCTTTTTGTCCTTTGTAGGCACAGAGTCGTCGCAGGTAATCGCAGTGCCATCCCTCACCCGTCTGCTGTCTCTGTTTTTCGTTGTAGGTGGCAGAGGCGCTGGCGGGCTTTATGATCCGACAAAAGTTTGCGGAGGCAAAGAGCAGCAACCAAAGGTGGGCACTCATTGTGTACAAGGAAAGGAGTCGGAGATAAAGCTGGCAGTGAGACTGGCCTGTCAAGACCGTGACTACCGTACAGCGTATAGCGCCCTTCACAGTCAGGCCTTGTCCACACGTACCCGGGTTTTTGTTTTTTTTTTTCAAATGGGAGCTTTCCTCCTTTATTTATTTATTTATTTATTTTTAAAGTCCACTCCACACACACCGCTTTTTAAAAAATCTCCTTCCACATGAAAACACAAAAGTCTGCTGTCGAGAACACGAGAGATAACAAAGGGAAGGTCATTAGCTTGATGTCCATCACCCTTTAAGATTCAAATGTGTGACAGCAGATGGCGCTATACTGGCGCTTAACCCGACACAGACAACAACAACAACCTTTATTTCTGTCACACATTGTCATACAAACAATGGAGCTCAAAGTGCTTTACACGACAAAGAAAGAGAAAAAAGGCAAAATAAATCATTAAAATTAGGGAACACTAATTAACAAAGAATAAAAGTCAGGAGGACAGACAGACAGACACGGGAGGCACCAATCAAAACACAAATGTCCATTATTTATTTTTCGTTCGTGTGGAAAGTCTTCCCCATTCCCATAATTCTTAGTCCCCTTCTCTTCTCTCTGTCTCCACCACTCGTCTCCAGCAGGCTTCATCCACTGCCACCCGACTCTGGCTCCCCGAGTACTGTCCGCAGGTCACCCCGAAGTGCTCCAGGTGCTCGGTGACCTACTACTGGCAGCACTTACAGGTGTGGAGGAAGAACCGCCCACACGGGCTCAGGAACAGCTGCGGTGCCCCCTGGCAGCGCCTCTGGATCCAGACAGGGCTTTAACAAACTCCAATTCCCAGAAAGCCCTGCAGGAGTCCGAGGTACCACTGCCATCTAGCATTGTGGGGGAGGTGATGCACTATCCACACTTGCTCTCCCGGTCCTTCCAAGGCAGAGGCGTCCCAGCCGGACAACAGCCCCAGCCATCCATGACAGATATCGATAAATGAACACTTGTAATCACGGGGGGTTTGTGTGTTAAGTGAAAAAACCTCTCCGTTCTGTTCAAATAATCGGCTCCCTGTGAAGTGAATGGATAAACTTGACTGCTGTAAAACAAGTCCTGCTTTGTCCATCCATGAGCGACTTTCACCGAGATCAATAACCTCTGTTCTGTTCTTTCTGCAGCTCCTCCTATCCCTACATGAGGTGAAGCCCCGAGGTAAGCAACGTGTGTGTCTGCAGGTGAATGCGGTGTCCAGCGCTCTGTGTGCTCAAGGCAGCTCTCCTCTTAAGAGGCAGCCCATCCACTTTATTGTTTGTTACCAGCAGCTTAAATTACAATTTTTGTTATGCTGAGCGCCATCTAGAGGTGTTATATTCTCATATTTATATTAAATAGTTATGCTGAGCGCCATCTAGTGGTGTTATATTCTCACATTTATATTAAATAGTTATGGGGAGCGCCATCTAGTGGTGTTATATTCTCACATTTATATTGAGTAGTTATGCTGAGCGCCATCTAGTGGTGTCATTTCCTTATGTTTAGTAGTTACAGTGAGTGCCATCTAGTGGTGCTGATGTGTCATCTTTATATTTAGTAGTTATGGAGAGCGCCCTCTAGTAAGATTATTCTGTCAAGTTTATGACTGGTTGTTCTAGTGAGAGCCATGTAGGGGTGTTGATGTCTCATCTATATGTTTAGTAGTTACAGTGAGTGCCATCTGGTGGTGTTATTCCCTCATATGTATGACTGGTTGTTATGCTGAGTGCCGTCTAGTGATGTTATTTCCACATGTTCATGTTTTTTTAATGATGGTGGACGCCCTCTGGTGATGTTATTCCACCAGGTTTAGGTCTGGTTGTTATGGTGAGCACCCTCTAGTGGTGTTATTCCCTTTTATGTATGTCTGGTTGTTATGGTGAGTGCCCTCTTACCTCTTGGTAGTCATTTTGCTTACTCAGCTCATACTATTTGATAGAATCTGTGCCCAGAACTGCACATAACAAAGCTTACCAATCTTTCATGCATTTATTTACTTTCGGAATATTGTCTCTAAATATAAATGTTAATAATATTTTGTACGTTTCTATTTGTGCTCATATTTGCTGCAAAAGTTAATATTAATTCCTAAAAAACACAATTTACTGTGTCATTGCTTAGTCCTCAGTGTAAGTTGCGCTACATATTTCCTGGACACGGGTATAACGGTTGGGGTGCCCATATAATTATATATTAACACAAAACATGGGCAGAGTGGCGGCTTTGAGGCTAAGGATCTGCTCTAGTATTCCAAAGGTTGCCGGTTTGAATCCCCGTCACTGCCAAAAGAGATCCTACACAGCTGGGCCCTCGAGCAAGGCCCTTAACCTTCAATTGCACCAGGGGCGCTGTACAATAGCTGACCCTGCGCTCCGATCCTAAGGGGTATCCGAAAAAACAAGTAATTTCCTTCAGGATTAATAAAGTTTTAAAAAATAAAAAAGGTCCAAGAATAAAATGCATCTTTCCGTTTTGCTCCCGCCTCCCGGTCCTATCTATGTGTGGCCGCAGGCGCTACGCCAGAAGTCAGCTTTATACATGACGCGCTCGCGGAGAAAATGACGTCAGATGTAGAGACACACCCCCGGGCGTGGCTGGCACTCGCGGTGTTTTTGAGGCGCTCCGCACACAGAGATTTGCCTAATTAGGTGGTGCGTCGGAGAATTTCAAGGTGAGGCTGGTTACGCGGGTGCGAGTGCGAGAATGACGAACTATCTGGGCTGAACATGACGCAATGGGTCATCCAAACGCAAGGAAGACAAGGGAAAACATTTGAAGGAATATTTCGGACAAAATTCAATAAATAAATGCGCAAATAAAAACTGCATGAAATGTGAGCATAAAATAAATGCCACTAAATGTTTTTCTTATGTATTTAATTTTGTCCGATATATTCTTTCATTTCCGGCGAGCTGGCGCCCTGCCCGGGGTTTGTTTCCTGCCTTGCACCCTGTTTTGGCTGGGTTTGGCTCCAGCAGACCCCCATGACCCTGTAGTTAGGATATAGCGGGTTGGACAATGGATGGATGGATATTCTTTCATATGTAGGTCCCCCACTTACAACAATATTACACTCGCCCTTCCTTTGCTGCTTTGAATCAAAAGGACTGACACTCCACCTTCTTCTTTTCTTCCTCTTAAAGTCCGTAACAGGAGGCACGACTTTTCCTCCATCAGCAGAGCTGCTGTGACATTATTAGCTATGCGACATCGGCCAGACACTGTCACTCACTGGACGCGCCGATCGAAATGTGGTTTGGTCCTCTCACCTCGTGTGGTGATTCAGTCAATACCTTTATGTTGGTCGCAATGTCAAAGCGAACTTTAATGAAGTACAGCGCGTGGTTTCTTAATGTTCTGCCAGTGGCCAAAGGTTACCACCTAATAGTCTGGAAATGCGTCTTAAAAAATAAAGTTAATATATTACAGTCGAAACCTTCACATACAGAAAGCAGCGCATCAAAGCTGTATAACTTACGTGAAATAAAGTAACATTAGTTAGGAGTTACCTTGGTTCAAAGCCTAAAGACTTGAACATGAGAAAGGCGCTATATAAATAGTTTATTATTATTATTATTATTATTATTAATGATCTGCTGACACGTTAACAGAACATGGACATTTCAAGAAAGCAGAAACTCACTCATTAATGTGACAGGAAAAATTATTTAATAACTCAGTTGACGCATGAGCAACTGCTGTGTTCATAGAGCTATTCTGGACCTTGTGCAGAATTTTCTGAAATGATTACTTCAAGAGGAAAACAAAGAAATACGTTAGCACATCGAGTACAACTCCAGCCGTAACTCACCCACATCATCTAACCAAGCAGACGAAGATAACGGTACGTGTGCGACTATAAAAGCCGAACCCAGACTTTGCCTGTTCACGCCCCACTTGAGCTTCATTCCCTCCCCCTGAGCTCTGTCTCCGCCCCATTTCGTGTCCCACTGAGAGGGCTTCTTCCGTAGTCACCGCGCGGGCTGCGCGCCTGCGTCACGTGGGCAGTATAACGCCGGCTTAACGGGACGGCGAGCCTGAATGGGAACAGCGGAGTTAACGGAGCGTGCGCGCACAGCGGACAATCAATTCGCTGCCCCCACTACATTCTCGGCACCTACAAGCCCCATAGACCCCGCTATTGACATGAGCTGATGCTGCAAACTGCATTTTAGAGTGACACGAAAATCGCACGTCGTAGTGAAACGGATCGTTTGGCCCACGCCAGACTGAAACTCTTTACATTTCAAGGTGGTTAACACGTTGCCACGATTAATCTTCTGTAATCCCTGCTTAATGTTGGCATGTGAATGTCGCCCGATTCTTCATTGCTCTGTAACGGCCACCATTCTGACTTTGCTTGTCAAGTTGTCTCTAATTTCCTTTTTTTTTTTTCTTTTTTTAAACTAGGATCGCAGCGACAATGACAGAAGTGGAGTCACCCTAAAACAGAGTCACTTTCATCATTTCCACTTTTTTTTGTTTATACCCCTCATCACTTTACTGTGCGTTGGCACTGCCCCGAAGCACATGGCAGGAAACCTGCGGGCACCGCTTCATGTTGCGCATCGGAACGCTTACAGCTACAATAGAGCGCTAGAGCTTACGGTTAGCAGGGATGACGTTTGCACGTTTAAATAAATGTGTTAAGATGAAGAAACACCTCTGGGCTTTTGGTGTTTTTGTTTTTATCAGTACTTCGGGGTGGGAAGCCATCGAGTGTCATTTCTGTGTCGTTCCAGAGTCTCACGCCTGGACATTACTCCCAGTTAGCTCTGGTTGATAATCAAAAGTGTTAGTAAGAAATCCAGTTGACATCCCGCAACAGGTGAAGACGCACACCGTACGGCAGCAACAAGGCCCATCATCTCAACTTGACTCATTTCTGCTCAAATCCCACAAAGATAAGGAGGGCACTTGCAGAAAGCCAAGCAGAGAATCGGACTCGGATCAAGGGAGTGTTCTCGTTCAAATGTCTTTGCTATGTTATTTGTGGGAATCGTATTGTCTTGTGCCATGATAAACAAGAACATGTGGGGGGTTGAGTCACCTTAAAACGGTGTTAATGCTAAATTCCCACATATTATTGGCAGGACTGGTAGCAACGATGTTAGCAATAACACTATGAGTGTCCAGAAGGTGGCAGACTGGTGCATACAGGCTACACAGTGTCATAGTTCACCTTAATAAAAGAACAAGTGTCAGTGTATCCATCTGGGTTACTATGGCTGTCATTCCAACAGATGACGCATCTTTAACATTTGTAATAATACACATTGCATGTCATTCCAACAGACGGCACATCGCATCACAAACATTAACCCTGCTTTTATGACTCCCACACAAAAATAGCATATGAAAGAAACTCATGCATTACATTTTCCATTCTGACAGAGGGCGCATCACACACATTAGTAGTAGTAGTAGTAGTAGTAAGAAAATACACTGCTTAGACGAGAGAAATTTGCATTACATCTGTCATTTCAACAGATGGTGCATCACAAACATTTGCAGTCATTTTATTACTATTTGCTCCAATTATGTTAGGAGATGCAAATTTCCTTTTCATGTTTGCCAAAACACGCGAGGTTTTCTGTATGTGCATCCACACCATTTGAAAACTTGACGTAGTGCCTCCTCAGTAAGCTAATGGCTTCCAGCACAGAAGGCATGACCAATATATTCCTGACCTGTTGACCAGTTACCTCAGAAAAGACGGCCGGCAGCAGATATCAACTTACGAAAAACCAAAAAAGTTGTGTATGAAGCAAATTGCAGAAGTCAATTATGTGAAAGGAAGAAGAATGGCAGTTGCGGCATCTGCTGGCCGTCAAGCACTTACAGCATGGCAATCTGCTGGTCCTTGCAAACGACTTGGGCTAGAACCTCAAACTTGGTCTTCATCAAAAGTTTATGTATGACCCTTTATGTTCTGGAATGTCCAAAAAGTAAAGTTCTGGCGATCACAGAAAAGTAAAACAATCAACAAAATGACAAGCCAGAAAGAAAAGCAGCGCCATCTGCTGAGCATCTTAAAGGTGAGCAGAAAAGCTTATTGTAATAAAATGATCCTCATTTGATAATTCACACTACCATATACAGCAATTATTGTGCTCACCATCAGTCTTGACAAAGAACTCCATAACAGGAAAAAAGCCATCAAGTTTCTTGTTTTTCTTAATTAAAAACAAAGCACTGTCTTGCTAAAATGGGAAAGTTCCACTTGCTGTACATGGGCCATCTTTATTTGCGGACCGGAGGTCCACACGTTTCCTAGTTAATAAATAAATGGACTTACAGGGCAGGGAGTTTGTTTTTTAACATTGACAGCTTACATTATAATTAATTTCTTTTTATTTCTTTACATATCTCATAATTATACGTTATTCAGACGTCTACTGGGGTCAAGGAAAAGGAACAAAGTAGGACAGGGATTTATTCAGCCCTGAGAACTATTTCTTACACATAGTCTCCTCTCTTAAGGTGAGGGGTCTTATGCGACCCCATATCACAGCACTTCGGCAGTGCAGTCCCATATATTGTACATCAGTTTCACTCTTGGTGTCAACATCTGATGACCAGTTCATGTTGGGCACTTGATTCAACTAATGGTTCAGTGTCACTTTGTTCTAATGCTGGCTTTACAGCTTCTCCTTTACACACCATTGTGTTTTGGTTGAAGGCTCCGCCTCACTCATGAATATTGATGAGTTAACCTTGCATGGCAAAACTACAAAAGCGTATTAGGGCCACGGAGATGAAAAAAAGAAAATAAGGACACGGTGAAGAAATAAAGTCAGCATGTTGAGTGTATTCTTGACATTTCCTCTTTATTCTCGACACTTATGTCCAGATTAAAGTCGACATGTTGACTTTATTCGAGTAGTTTATTTTGTCATTAAAGGAGAACGTTGCAAACTTCATCTTAAAATCAATGCTTAATTTACAAGATTTTCTCAAACCCTGTCACAAGTAATGTAGCACATTAAATGCTTTAAGTGTTCCCCGACCCAGTTGTGAATCGCTACATGCTTCTGAAACGGACTTCCTGAGAGGAGGCGCAGGCAGCGATCACCACACAGGATACATTCACTTTAGATTACTGCTCTCTGAACATTTACAATGCTAAGATAAAGACTCAATATTTTCATGATGAAATGCATTAAATTATGTACCAAACATGCAGGGGGCACGGAGGCGTGGAGGTTTCACTGCTGCCTCGCAGCAAGGGAGTCCCGGGTGTTCCCTGCCTTGAATTAGCATGTTTTTCTGGTGGGTTTACTCGGCGTGCTTCAGTTTCCTTCCAAAGTCACGTGGGATGTGGGGTTTTTGTTAAGGTCAATTGCCCCCTGGTGTGTATGTGTTGCTCTTATTCACCCTGTGATGAGCTGGCGGGACACCCCATTCAGGAACTGTTCCTGCCTCGCACACGATGCTTGCTGGGATGGGTACAACCCTGAATGGATGGCATAATTAAACATGTATAACGAAGATTTTTTACAGTTCCGCACACTCCGTGTCCTAAGTTTATGTATAACGAAGATTTTTTAAAGTTCCACACACTAAGTTTATAGCTAGTTTGACTTTCACAAAGACGTTTATCTTGTGGCGATTGGTAAAGAAAAAGGAAGGATAAGAATTGGGGTTTTGGTACGTCAGATAGAGACAGCACTCCTGCAATAAAGAAAGCCCACTAAGAACAACATCCATTGACTTCTGTGTTCGTGTCTCTGACCACCAGCTCACAAACCCAACATTTACACAATATTTCAGTTAATCCCATGAGATACCCAGTCACACATCCAGCTTTCTGGAGCCTCGTCACACCTGCCATAAAGGTTCTCTACACTGAACATACACCTGGGGACCCCTTACTGCAAGGAAGGCACTACCACCACGCCACCATGCCCCGCATGTTTAATACAAGCTTTAATGCATTTCATTATGGAAATGATATCAAGTATTTATCTTAGCATTCTAAATGTGAAGTGAATGTATTGTGTGTGGTGATCGCTGCCTGTGAATTCTTTCAGGAAGTCCATTTCAGAAGCACAAAGCGATTAACAACTGGGTCGGGGAAACACTTAATACAAAGCATTTAATGTGCTACATTAGTTATGAGGGGGTTTGAGAAAATCAAGGAAATTAAACATCTCTCTCTCTATTATAAAAAAAAATCTTGATGAGACTTTTTTCCTGTGACAAGAGTCTCTTCTAAAGATCACGTCTCGTCACAGGAAAAAAGTCTCGTCAAGAGACAGAGAGACGCTTTCACATCCCGCGAGACAGACAAGTTACGTCATAATTACAACCTTTGGAAGCAAGTCCCGTGATACACATGCAGAGCAGGTTAGAAATAATGGAAAAAAATGAGAATAAAGATCGCATAAGCGCAAAGAACCGGAAAATATTACTTGGTGAAATGATGGAACAGCGAAAAGAGATCGAATTGTGTTTGAGGATGTCTGTGGGACAAGAGAGACAAGGCAGTGAGACAAAAGGACGGGTGCTGTAAAGACTTTTAAACGTTCGAAGCGCCATGCGAGATGCAGATCACACGGCACGGCAGCAGCTGATCGAGCAAAGAGGAGGTAAAAAAAAACAAAACTACTGTTATTTGTTTCCCATTGGGGTTCGTTCAGCCCCCCTTCACAACTGTGTGTAGCTCTGGTATTTGGGGGGAGGTGTTGGCAGCGAAGCCCCTTTGTTTATTTTAAAATTGTGTTTACGACATGGCAAAGTTAAATTAGAGGTAGCAAAAAAAAACAAAAAACAAGGGTTTAAAGTGGAAATGTCGACTTTAATCTCAACTTAAACAGTGAGAATAAAATGGAAATTTCAAGAATAAAGTCGGCATGTGGACTTTAATCTCAACATACACTTTTTTTTTCTTCATGTGTCTGTATTTGTTTTTTCTTCTCCGTAGCCCTAATACGCTTCTGTACAAAACCCACAGGACAGTTCATGATTTTTTTATTTTGTAGTATATTGTTATTTTATCCACTAGATGGCAGCAGAATGCTGTCCCAAGTGTTATTCGGGCTCAGCGCAGTACATTGGATGACAGCAGCTTTCCCAGAGAGACACTTAACCGTATCTACTTAGAATTCTGAGCCCATTCTGAGCCCGTGAGAAGTTTGGATTTAATGCCAAGGAGGTTAAATAAATCTCTGCTAACTAGGGACTTAACAGTTTATTTTTTTCCCCCTTTTTTATCTTTATTCCGTGGCATAACCACATTGGTAACACTAAAAATATTTTCGGACATTACATTGAAATAAAAACAGCAGCTTGAGTTCTACAGCAAAAAAGTAACACATTATAACAATAATAATAGCAATAATAATATTAACATAAATAAAATACTTTAAAAAAAACATCATGAATACAGTACTCAAATATCAGGAATGATCCAGTAGTAATAAGCAAGGGGGGAAAAAAAGACCCTCTCAGAAAATGAAGAAAATGTAAAGTAAACAGAATTAGTGAATCAAAGTGCAGGTGCTCGAGTTTTTAATAAAGTTGATTATATCAGCTCAGTTCTAATATAATTGGTCGATGTATAGAAAGTGATATGGTTTATCATATGATATGTCGTCAAATCACAGAAGTACTGAGTGACTGGACAGAAATTCAAAATGTATAGAACGCTCAGCCGTTTTTTTTAATGTTAATTAGCTTTTTGTTAATAAATATATATATACAGTATATATATATATATATACAGTATATATTAT
>JANRMT010062823.1:22920090-22940444 GCA_026402145.1 Polypterus bichir lapradei | reverse complement strand
AAATGCTACAACTTTACGCTTAATAAAATACCAAGGTTCAGTCATAAAAAGTGTTAAAAGCTTTTCTCAATTTTGATACATTCCTAACCTTTTCACTGGGAGTAGCAGGCACATCTTAACTACTGGCATTTTAATGTGACCAATTGGTTTTCTGAAGACTCGATGATATTCAGGTTAACCGGAGAGGGAGGAGATCTCGTAGTCGCTGGCAGACATGACCTGTCTCCCACCCTTTCGGACATTCTTGGCATTTGTGATCCGAGACATGATAATCACAGGCTTTTCAAAGTACACCACTAATGCCTGCTCTGTCAGCACTGATGCCAAGAACTGCTCAAAGGTGATGGCCCAGTCTTTGTCAATGCTGGTGCTGTGAGGCAACGTTGGCCCGAGGTTGTTGCGCACCAGGACCGTGTCCTCAGCAATGTCCTCACATTGTAGCTTCTCATCCATGTCATGAGAGCCAGCACTTAGCACCGAATAGGACGACATGGAAGTATCATCCTTGGTCTCGTCATCTGAAATGAGCATGGCCGAAGACATGCCATGGTCCTTTGGTGAAGAGTCCTCCAATTTGATGTCTTCCATTTGAGAGCACACAGCTTGTTCGTCGCCTACACTGCTCCCACAAAGTGTAGATTCATCATTACCTGCAGAATTCGGTCCAGAAAGAAACTGCTCTCCTTGCGGTGTCTGATGGAAAAAAGAGGTTTGTTCAGACTGGCAGAGGCAGTTATCTTTCAAGATGCCACCGTCCTCTTTGTCAGATGGACTACAGAACAGTTTGCCAACTTCGCCAATCTCCAGTAGCAGGCTAGTGACGGTAGCAGTGGCATGATACAGCTCTTGCTCATTGGGGTCCTCACTGAACATATTGTAGAGGGTCTTGCATAGTTCAATAAACTGTTCCTGTTGGAAAACCAGATAGTAATTAAGTAAAGTGACATCAAGGCACCCCAAAAAAAATAATCTCACTGACAACAAGATAAAGAGACAAAGTGTAGGAGTCGCAAGACTAGTGGCCAGGACTCTCCAGTTCATTAACTACATGGCCTTTTTAAGAAGAGTGCTAAGTCATATGTACATATGCTTAAATACTGCAACTGTACATGTATAGTTAAAAACAAAACGTCGTTATTATGATACATAACCTCCCAACTGACCAACACATTTTACCAGTCAGTAAATACCTTTTTACAGTGCTTCCCAAACTTGGGCCCAGGGGACCCCCTGTGGCTGCAGGCTTTTGTTCCAACCAGCTCCACAATCAGTGACACCACCTGATAGCACTTATCATCATTAATTAGCTGGGATTTTTTCCCTCTTATTGTACATTCAGAAAAGCACAGCAGCATGATTTTTACATTTATAGGACATTTAGAAATATTACTGCTTTTGATTTAAATGCTAAACTTTTTTTTGTTAATTTCATTATATTTTGCCCTTTCTCTGTGCAGTTTTCCCCTTCGCTGTATCTTATTAATGACAATCAAAAACAAGCAGAGCAGACACCCAGGCAAACAACACTGAATCATGGAAGGCTGCAACTACTTTAGCGTCAGCCCCACTAATTAGTAAATAATGGATTAATTAAACAATTAGAACACCTGCAAACACAGAAGAAAGATCAAGATGAAAATACTGCTAAAAAGAAAAAAAATACATTATTCCCATATAACTGCTTGGTACATTTTATTTATTTATTTTTTTTAGAAACTTAGTTTTCTAATTTCTATATTGTTCCCAAAACACAGAACTTGGGAAAGAACAGTTCACTTAATTAGCCCAGGAGTCCAGCTAAAAACAGAAGCCGCTTGGAACAAAAACCTGCAGTCACAGGGGGTCCCCCGGACTGAATTTGGGAAGCACTGCCTTTTTATACACTGCCTCGCTAAACAATATTCCATCCAAATTACAAAACTAAATGTTCACTGCCTTCATTCCCTTCCTTCTGTATGTTCTCCCTCATTCATGAGTGTTTTGGTAATTCTATGTTGGCTGTGTGCTAGTGGGTGTACTGATTCCAATTGTCCTGGACTAGTTTCCTGCCTTACACCAGATGCTGCAAGGACTGTCTGGGTGGGCCAGGAAACCCTGAATTGGATTAAGTCGATTAGCAAATATTATGACATTTTCAATTCCCCGACTAAAACTGGGGTGACATAGGGGGTTTCAGTGATTAATCTCACAGATGGATTGGGCATCCTGGGCCCAGTCACTGTCTGTTTGAAATCTGCTCATTCTTCCTGTGTTTGCATGGCTTTTCCTCCCAGCTTCATCAGAGGTGTGCTGGTTAAGTCAACTGGGAAGTTTATATTGGCACCTGCACGAATGTGGGAGAGTTCTTCAATGGACTGGCTCCCTGTCTAGGGAGTAGCCACCTGAATTGGATTAAGCAAGTTTAAGAATTTGTGTATGCATGAATGATTGTACTGGACCAGATGAACCTAGTAGTAGTTGTAATGCTAATAGTAACACTGTCACAAGTACACAATACAGCGTGACCATCCTACTGTATATGTCAACATTCTGAAGCCAATGTCACAATACGCAGCCTTTAGTCATTGGGCATGTCAGACTTGCCAATGGTGGTTACTGATCATTTCCAGACTATGTCAAGTTACAAGAGCGAATATCACTTGGCCTGTCAAGTTCAGCCAACTGCATGACGACTCTCCAGGACAGTTGTGCTCGCCCTTTTTATCTGATTCACAATGGGGTGCAACTGACAAAGCTCTCTTTATTTTTTTTTCCTTTTATCCATTCTATTGTGGTACATAAAATATGAGACATAAGATGGACTAGTTTTTAATCTGTTTGTGAGGCTGAAAAAGATGACATTTCTTGTTCCTTGATGCCTCATTATATGCATTGTACTTCCAGATCAGCATTCATGCACACAGAGCCACCCCTACGACTAGCAGAGTTGCAGTGTACGTCAGACTGGACTATTGGCCTTCAAGGGAGTGCACTGAATGTCCTGAACTCACCAAGATTATGAAAATAAAGGCCACAACTGAAAATCTCTAGAAAAGATGTCTAAAGAGGCATGGATTTAAAACGCCATGATAAATAATATAGCAAGTAAGAATTTCACTGTACTATGCACATGTGACAGTAATAATCCTATAAACCTTTAAGCCTATGTATTACAATGCAGAAATTAATTCTAATTAAGACAATCCAAATCAACTAACTTGATGTACTCCTTACTCCCGGTTTCTGTCAAGGCATCTTTGGGAGGTGTCACCTGGAGTACCGTGGACAGATTTTGTCTCTGTATTACAAAAAAAGTTGTTGCAGTGCTAGAGAAAATCCAGAGACCTGGGCCTCATGTTACACAGGTCTCTGTTTCTCCTCAATGTAGGTATATTTAACAGCAGCCCTGTAACAGGTTTGAATTCCAAACCCAGTTGTCATCTGTGTGTAGTTTACACATTCTCCCCATATCTGTGTCTTCCTTTTCTTACTTCAGTTTTGTTGTCTCATCCTCCAGGACATGCATGTTACTTTAGGTCAGGTCAGGGCGCATGCACTGGTACAGCGCGTTACCGCACTCACCACACAACAAAATAGCTCAGGATCCTGGTTAGCAATCCCCCAGGCAGACACGGGGTCCAGTCCCACCTTCCAGAAATGACCCTTCTATCTGCCGCAGCCAGGTGTTATGTGAGCGCCCCCTTGGCCTGGTCCAGCCACTCGAGGATCCTGCGAGCTGGATCCCCATCGGGATATTGCGCCATATGACTGTTGTGCCATAACTGACGCTCCCTCACAATTGCAGGTCATGTGCCTCATTTTGGACTCCATGAGCAAAACAAAGTCCAACCAGTTGTACCCCAAGGATTCTCGGAAGAGAGACACAGTACCAAAGGGGTCCAAGTCTTTGTCTCAGATCACTGGATAGCGTCCATGTCTCACAACCACATAGCAAGACAGGAAGCACCAGGACTCTAAAGACTTGGACCTTCGTCCTTTTGCACAGATATCGGAAGCACCACACACCCCTCTTTCCAGCGACCTCTGACCCATATGCTCTCCCAATCCATCTACTGACTTCATAGGAAAAGTCACCAGAGTCATGAATTTCAGTTCCGAGGTAAATAAACCGCTGAACGAGGTTGACACTCTCTCAACAGACAGACACACTGCTGATGGCTGTGCCCAAGAGATAAAGGCCTGGATCTTGGTTTTTATCAGGACACTCACAAGCCCAGACATTCAGACTCTCAAGTGCCCTGATCAGAGCCAAGTTAGGTGGCAAGTATAAATTAGCAGCAGTGAAAGTGAGCGTAGGATTACACATGATTGTGCCTGACAAAGAACTTGTGTCCTTTCTAGAGCTTTTTTCCCCCGTTTTGAGCTTAGTGCTCCTAGAATAGACACTGGATCCTCAGCAACCCTGAACTGCATTAACCAAGTTGGATGAAATCTGAGGCCACTCCTTATTAAGACAGTGCTTTGTATGCCTTGCTATTTTTCATCAATATACCTAACATAACCTGTAAAATTTTACATTTTATTTTGTAAGTTAAATAGTTTGGCTCTTAATCAAATCAATACTATACTATTAATCAAATAGTGTATTTATATTCCACTAAAATTTCAATTGATACCTGATTTAATCGAGGCAAATCTTTCATCTTTTCTATTTTTGTGTTGGTTTCTTGTTTCCAAAGCTTCAAGTATGTGCGATAGTCTGGAGTGTGTGTCTTTTTAACTGTGGAAACAAAAGCAATTAAGTTCAGCACAACTAATAGACCAAATGAAATACAACCATGTCCTGCAGATCACATGTGCCTTAACCACTCTCATTTACAAAAGTCACAAAGCCAGTCCACTACCTACAGAACTTAGCTTCATAAGTGCAACTTGTTTTACAATTTTACAAAATGACAATATATATATATTTACAATAAGCAAAGATGCTCTCCTGAAAGTCGTATGTTCAGCTGACACCCTGCTTCATTCTTTAAACTTACTTTTAGGATTTTACTTACTGTTTTAGTACTCCATGTTTCTTTCACTTTTCTATTCATACCAAAAACTACAATGCATTGAAGTTGTGTTTGCCAACATTTTATCTTTGGCAGACACTTCCACCCAAGATGAGTTAAAACATCTGGATAAATGACAATTCTAATAATTGGAGCACAAGCAAATAAAGTGACTTTTACAGGACCACACAGTGAGACAAAGGCAGGGGATGAACAAATAACCTTGGATTCAAGAGTCCAATATGCTAACCATTACAGCACACTGATCTGATGGCATGGAGCAAATTATTCTTTATTTCATTTGTCCTACTTACGAAGGCCTGAAAAGATAAGAGAAAACATCTAAATGTTCATTTACACCAACTTACTTTTCTCTGTTTTAAAAGTGACACTGACAAAGCCATCATCCTTGTCACTCTTGTGCCTAGAATCTTGCCCTAAAGAAACAGAAGTTTAAAAAAAAAATTACAATGTCTTATAAATTAACTTCCCTTACCATCCCCTTAATTTCCATAGAAGCCAAGCATTTAAGCTGACAAACTGAAAAACAAAGTACCATACGGTAAGCTAAGCTATGAATAAATCAAACCTATGCTGGAGTTGGAATAAACCTTTCAAACGGGCTCAGCAATCTGAAACGTACCAAGTGAGTGTTCTGGAGTCAAATCTTCAAAAAAGTACTGAGTGGCTTCAAATGCAGAATCAGGTTCATCGTGTTCCAGGTTTGGCTCTGCATCAAATAATAATAAAGGTTGCTTTATTCACTTGAAATATGAATTGTTATTAACTTTTTTAACCATTTTATCCATCTTTTGTAATACATTAAGGTGGGCTGTGTGCATCATGCTGTAAATCTATATACACTTTGATGGAGACTCATTTTGCTTCTGCTCACACCTCTACTCTGTTATTACTTTAGAGTAACTTTGTGTGATATAACCACAGAACATGTAAAGTTTTTTTTCTTTTAATAATCAGAAATAATAGGAAATATACATTTTGGGATTATAACTTTTAAAAATTAAAATATTCAAGTAAAATAAAATAGAGTAGATACAAATGAATACTAGACAAATTAAGGAATATACTGAAGCCTATTTTTCTCCATCTCTTTTGGTTTTCACCTACAATCAGAACACGTTCAGGGTATGTTAACTTGGCCCTTATGAGTGAGTGTTCCCAATGCTGGACAGGTGTCTTGTCTAGGACTGGCTCCTGAAACCTTGAAATTGGTTAGTTAGTAAACAGATAGATGGATGGATATACCTATTACAAAGTTATTATATTTATATGTATGTCTTGGTGATGCTGCTTATATTCTAAAAGAGGCCAGGATCTCAATATCTTTGCATATAATCTAATTTAATATAGTTAAACATAATTTAATAGATTTAAAAAAACACAACTTTGGGGTGATAAATGACTGAGCAGCCATGGGAAGTGGACTCAGTCCAGACAACTGTTTGAGTGTTATTCCTCTAACATAAATAATCTTGATATTAACAGTACATCCTTAAGTCTACATCTCTCCATTTACATCTACTCTGACTTCTCCATTTCAATAAATGCAATAAGAAAAAAAAACAGACATTCTTATTTTAAATGGAAACAAAAGAGACAGAAAATAGCCAAAGGAGCTAGAAAATGTTCTGATAGTGACCTGACAGAAGCCTGTCTTCAATATTAATGGCTATGTGGAATGGAATGGAATACCTTTTACTTTCACGCTATCCAACGTACATAAAAATTAATAAAAATAAAGAAGGTGCCAGATTATCTGGTGCAGAACATCCTTGACACAATCTTTAATGCAATAATAACAAAGAAAAACTTCACAAAAATGTATTGTTGTTAGCCTAGTATTAAATTTTAGAGGCAGAAAACTCTGAGGTATTGGGATGTCAAAGTATGAAAATACCAAATTCTGAAAACGATGGGAGACCATTCAATCAGTCCTTCAGGATAATTATGTACTGGCGAGACAAATGTTCTCTTGAAATCTGATATTGTTATTACTTACACACTTCCAAAGAGCTACTTTAGTATAACAACTCTCCTCTATTTTATTTTGCATTTCAGGCTAACAATTAATGGCACTTATTTCTGCAAATCAGCACCAAACTTACAGTAGTAGTTCCTTAACTATCTGTTGATAAGGAAGTGCATAAAACAGTCAAGCAAAAAAGACAATGAACAAATGCCCCCTTCTTTACTCATTTTTACATGGCACGTCAAATAATACTATTACTCACCCGGGAGAACGTGCATTTTGTACAACAGTTTGAGCTTTTCTGTCAAATCACCATGGCACAGCACACCTAAGAAAATATTAGCAAGACAGGTTAAAAAAAAAATCAAAGTCATAGCAGCTGATATTGTAATGGTAAAAAAAAAATAATACTCATAATAACAAAAGGAAAGCTAATAAGGGAAAGAAGTATTTTAAATGTAGGGTAAAAATAATTTTTTAATCAGAAATAGTGATCAGTGTTGGCCTACACTTAAGGCATCATTCTTCAAAAATATCACATCCTAAAAATGACATGTTGTACACAAGAATACAGACTCAAGGCAGCACATCAGTAATCAACACTACCATGGGTTGTCTGAATATTCTAATTTACTAACCTGTCATTTTACATTGACTACTATGAAATGTTCCTATTTTGTGACTAACTTATGAATAACTATATATTTAATACCTATAATGTCCCATGCAATTACCTATCTTAAAAAATAGTTGTTTCCAATACGAATGAATGATTTTTAACATTCTTATAATTCAAGCTTTCTGACTGAATTAGTTCATGGATTGTTCCTTCCTACTCAGTCTTTTGCTTCATTTTGTAGTCTCTCTCTTATCTGCCCCATTCTAGTAAAGAGCTTTCTGAGCATAAAGACTGAAATGATAGTAGGTTATTCATTCAATAATTTAAACTTTTGCCAAATAACCGTAAATCATTTTCTTACAAAAAGTAAAAAAAAAAATTCTTGAACATTGCTTTGTATGCACTTTTGATGACTTGCACTACTATTACACACAAATGAATATTTAGCCTTTCATGATATTTTTAAAAAATTCTAATAACTACATTTTTCTTCTCTGACTTGTTTAAATTATATTAAATACTTTCCTCAAAAAGGGCAGCTCGGTAGCATAGCAGTAGTGCCGTTGCCTCACAATAAGGAGACCAGGGATTGTGTGCCAAGCCTTCTCTGCGTGGTGTTTGTATTTCTCCCCATGTCTGATGGGTTTCCTCCTATTGTCCAAAGACATGCAGGCTAGGTGGATTGACGATATTAAATTGGCCCTAGAGTATGGTTGGAATTTTGTGTGTGCGTGCATTTTCACCTTGCGATAGACAGGCACCCTTGTCCAGGGTTTGCTCCTGCCTTGTGCCTTATGCCAGCTGGGACAGGCTCCAGTACGCCCTGTGACCGTGTTCAGGATTTAACAGGTTGGAAAATGACTAGCTCCAACTATAAATATTCCAAAAGACTCCCAAAATACAGTATATGGTAAAAGTGAAATGTCATGGATTATTATGTAATTCTCTCAGATCACACATGGGAAATACTCCTCCTATTAATCAGAATGTAATTTTGAAATAAGGATAAGAAAGAAAAAAGACACAAATAGAAACTAAGTAAAATGTAACAAACACTTACTCAGCCCTGTAACAAACTCTCTGAAATTTATGAAAGAATCTCCATTTTGATCAAGCAATCTGAAAAAGCGTTTCGCCAGGGAGTCCGAGTGTGTTCCACAAGACCAAGGGAAAAGCAGACAGAAGAGGCCTTTAAACTGTTCAAAGTCAATTCGGTACTGTTCCAGATATGGGAGGCTGGGATCGTGTCTGTCCATTGGGTTACTGTTTCCACCCCAGTAGCAACTTGTCAAATGTTCAGTCTGTAGAAACATTAAACAGAATTGTTTTTATTGCCAATCATACCTCTCCATTCTTGGCACTTTTACTCCTGCTGAATACACGCTCTCAAGTTCAAAACAGTCACGGCCACACACTGCTCTTAAAAAGTGGTAGATTTTACATATTCTGTATCCTTAACCAACATATTTTATGTGTGGTCCTCTTTAGGAAAACCTTCCGGCAATATAAATAAGCAATAAATCAAACAATAAAACACTATGAATTTTCAGGGACAAAGTCTGCAACCAAACGTGCAGGCCCAAGACAAACGTGCAGCTCCAAGACAAAATTCTGGATAGACAGAAAGTGCTCATGAGGCTTCCATTAATAATAACAATTCAAACCTGCTTAACCCAACTTAAAAGGTCTTTGAAATTTACCTTAAATAGAACATACAGCTCCTCCAGTTCATCAGTGGTAAATGCTGTTTCAGTGACTATGGTCCGTACCTACAAAAACATAAGGAAGACTTAAAAAAAAAAAATCCAGGTTCACCTGTCTCAAAGCCAGCTACACTTGGCAAATTCTTTGTTTTGAAAACTCACCACATTGCGTTTTGTAGTGTCTTCTATGGTCTGGATAACTCTCAGCCTCTGTCTGAAGCGCATCTGTTCAATCACATCTGCTCTGATGCACCCAAATTTCTTAACAGGAAAGATGAAATACAGTATAAGCGAAAAGGCACAGTGGGGGTAAAGTGTTTAAATAAAAGGAATACTTTCTAGTTACCAACCTTCATATTATAGTTAATTTTATGTATCTCTCCTTTTCTTAATCTATGCCTTGTTTCTAGCCACATAAAAAAAAATGTTCAAAAAAGAGAGCCAGTTCAAATTATGAAGGAACTGGACTCGTAAATTTAATTCCTGTAAAAATATAAGCTCAACTCTTTCATGAAACGAAACACACTATCTTTCTATTAAAACACTAAGTAAGCTTACAAAATTGCACAGACTGTTACCACTAGCAATACTGGCTTAGTGCCTCGTTTCCTGGCAGATGGGTGCAGGCAGGCTGGTGCCAGCATTTGAGGATAATGTACAACAGAATATATACAAAAAACAAAAGAGAGTGGCCAAGACCATACAAACAGGAAGCAGAGAGAATATCAAGACATACAAAAATGCTGATTAACACAGCTTTGTAATCTTTGCCTCCCTTACTCAGGATAGACAGGAAACATTAATGATATGAGGTTCAGAATAAGGTTAAAAATACTATAAATTACAACATTTTAAAGAATAAATCATAGCCTCAACAAGATAGTGCAGACCAATTTTCAAAATCTTAAAGTGGTCTGTATGTTTTTAATCACTTATGGGTTTACCTCATAAGCCCCTTTTTTCCATTTTTTGTTACAAGAATAAAAAAAAAAAAAAAACTTTAGTTTTTGGTCTATGTGGCTGTCAATTGTCTGCATATACATCTAGCACTGTAAATAATTCACAAGCAGTCTGAAAAGGTCCCCTTGCTCCATATTAATCTGTAAGCACTAAATGTTAGTACTGTACATTTAGCTTTAATGCCCATAAGTTGTCATCTTTTTTGTGATTACAAGGTTGGAAAATAAATTGTGCAAAAAAAAAAAAAATAAGAATAAAAAAAACAATAATAATATTGGCAATTTAAGCTGAAGATTTTAAAGTTCACTTCACTGTGAGAATACTACAGATCAGTTAACAGCCAACAGAGGCCATGTAAGAGGGGAGTTGAGATACCACGATTGCAGATGATAAAATCTTTTCACTTTGATTAATAAAATTTACAGGAAACATTTATTCAGTTCACACATCTAGCTCACCAAACACCATAAAACACAAACACCTCATACTGATCATCCAGCCCAATGGCGAAGATCAATAAACCAAATCCATATACAGTATGAAAAAAAATGTCATTAAATCATTCATTCACTCCCATGTACAAAGAAGCTGAGTGTATTTATGCAATTTTGTTGTTTATCATTAAATGAGTTACATTAACCATACTTAAACTAATAAAATAATAATTGTTTATTTATTTATTTGTCACATACATAGTTATACAGGACAACATGCAGTGAAATGCATCTTTTTTCGCATACCCCTTGGGATCAGAGCGCAGGGTCAGCCATTGTACAGCACCCCTGGAGCAACTGAAGGTTAAGGGCCTTGCTCAAGGGCCCAGCAGAGCAGCATCTGTTTTGGCAATGACGGGGATTCGAACCGGCAACCTACAGGATGCCAGAGCAGATCCTTAGCCTCAGAGCCACTATATACAAATATATAATAGAGTCCTAGCTTGTTGTGCTTCTGGAACAAAGTATATAATTTATATGTATATTTAACTTCTAGTATAATATTTCAGTGAAATAATAACCCTTCTGCACATAGCTCGTTATTTATAAAAGATTGTACACCTTGAAACTTCAAATTCTGCATGAAGATGAAAAACCACTCATGACCCAATCCTGCTCCATTTCACGTCCTCACAGAATGGGGTTGGCTGGCTGCGATCTTTGAGCCCTTGAATCAGAAGGCATTAGCTTACCCTTTCGAACTACATGAAATTCCCTCTGCCTAACTGAATAAGCGGTCTTCTGAATTCATAACTAAAACTATGAGGGTGCCATATTACATAATCAGCTGTCTCGCTTTCTTCTTTCTTAGGCCTCATTGCCCCTCATTACACTCAGTAGGTTAACTGTACTAAAGAGAACTCGCCATACTCAAGTGGGATAGCTGATGCTTTCTTACTCACCATGTGAGGATGCAAAAAAAGGAGACACAGGGCTCACATCAGTTCCTTAGTTAAAAAGAAAGCTTGTACCTTTGGGGTAATCCTATTAGCACCATAAACATCACACTGGCCCCTATCTATAAACAGACAGTGTTTCAGAGTGGATGGGTGAAAACCAAAGGTTTTTATAAACGGTGACCCCATCACACTCTGACTTGATCAGGCTTATTTGATAACCCTTCTCTGATTGGATCCTGCTCATTACAATGTCTCATTCCCTGATTAAACATCCTTCAAAAGAAGAAGAACATATTCCAACATATTGGTCATAGAAGAGTTGCTTTCCATGGTGATTGTTGAGTTGCTTACCTGTATGCATCTAAATTGTAATTTGTGCAGTTCGAATGCTGCATACATGGGCAAAAGGCAAATAATCTATTGATCACTACAACTTAAATCCTGCTTCTATTCTATGAGGGGATTTTTCCACAGGAAAGTTACTAAAACTGTGCTTAATGAAGTGGATGGGTGTAGGATGCAGTCAAGTTCACAAGAATGCAGGGGAGAGAGATGAAAGCACAATGCAGTAAAGGAAAGATAAAGATACTGGTTCACATTTATTTATTTTCTCTATTTACAGTAGTTAGCGTTACAACTGTGATCAACACACTAATGTGACACTGGGGCAATTTACTGAGGCCCCTTAAAGAATTTCGATCTTTTTCTTTGTTATGAAAGTATTGCACATGCTGGTACATTTGAAAGCACATAAAGCACAAAGGAATCTGATTTTCGTGGGGCTCGGAGTTTTTCACTACACAGCCCCTTCACAGAATTTGCCAGCAATGTGCACAAACCAATTGTAGGCAAAGACCTATATCATATGTATATCAGTAAGGATATTAATACTTTTATAAATGATGCATTGTGGACAGAGATCATTTTTGTTTAAAAACTTCGCTCTGTACTGTTTTTAGTTACTGAAAAATTCAGAAATCTGAATTTTTTTGTCAATTCAAGCATATGCTTAATAAATTAGTAATAAAAAAAAAAAAGAAGTGCAAATAGGACAAAAGAAGGCAACAAATTACTTGTGGCTTTTAATTAACTGAACCTAATGGAATGCAACTCTACACTATTTTTTTTTTTTTTTTAAAACATCAGTGAAAAATAAAAGTTTTGAACAGTGGCATGGAAAAAAAAGCCACAGAGAAACTGTTTTCCACTTACTTCATAGGAACTTTGCACAAGCTTAAAGATGTCTACCTCTGGATGCGGCTCTCCATTGTCAGTAAGGAGGGAGTGAAGATGAGGAATGGGTGGTAGCGTACTGTCTTTGTTGGTAACACTATCAAGGTACCTAGCAGACACAATGAGAAAGCATAATTAAAAAGGTGGACAGAAATGGACAGAACTTCATATTGCAATAAAATTGCTACATATCTCAAATATACTATAAGAGTCTGATCAAAAGATATTTCCACAAGACATACAGAAAGAGATAAACCTACTTAAAAAACCTGCATCAAATAAATGTTTTATTCTTCACTATATGAGACAAAAACATAAATAACTTATCTGACTAGACGCCTTAATCACTGCATCTAGTATAGCTCTCATACCAGTTCTCTGAGCTACAGAAGGGTTTATAGTCTTACATTAAAAGTTTACTTTTCCTGAAACAAAAAAATAAAAGGACAATAAACCCTTATACTTGCTTTAAGGCAGGTCTTTCTTCCTTTGCAACAACCTGTAGTCAGCCTAAAGTATTCAGCTTGTTTGAACTCTCTTCAAACAATTGCCATGCTTGGTATACTGTTCTGGAATGGCAGCCTCAAGAGTGAGGATGAATAAACATATGACAGCTTATAATTTCTCTTGTCTATAGTTTGCACATACTGTGTATACACTCTAGATATAAAGTAAATTAAGATGGATTAAACATCATACCCGTTTTAATTTCTGCTCCTTCTGGCTTACATGTCATGCATGGTGGACACTGAATTGGGAGTGATGAGATGGGTATTAAATGGCAATCACAAAATGAATGTGAGCTGAACACGACAAAAGCATTGTCTGCGTAATTGCCTGGGGAATGGCAGAGGGGTCCAAGACACATTTTTCTCATCAGGCATCCTGCAAGACTTGTGCACAGCTGAAGGAAATCCTACATGTCCAACTAAATATTTAGGCAAAATGCTTTCTTTGATAAGGTAGGTACCATCTACAATTTATTTACTTAGATTTAAAAGTAGCCTACTGCTTACTTAATGTAAATAAAAAGTAATGAAAATAATATGTCAGCATAGTATCTGGCAGGTATTGTAAGCAAGCCTGATTATAAAAAAGTTAACTTACACTTTTATGAGGAGTGGACTTTTGTTGTTTTTGTTTTTTTGAGAACTTTTTCACAGGAGGCACAGCTACAGAGTGGTTAAGGGTCTTATCACAAATTCAAGGTATAGTTGTGTGTCTAGTATGCTAATTCTTTGTGTCTTTGTGCATTTTCCTCCAATACTAAAATTTCACTGCCGCATTCCAAAAGTCAATAGTGTTAGGTTAAATGCTGGTTCCAAATTGGCCTCCACTTGGGTGTTTGCGTAATTAGGCCCGGTAATGGACTGGTGCCACATCCAGGGTTGGTTCCTGCATAGTGTCCAGTGGTGACGGGACAGAATCTGCCCTTGCAATGTTGAATTGGCTTGAGAAGGATGGACAGGTGGATGGATAGTACTTTACTTCTCCCAAGGAGAAATGCAGCTTACAGTAGATTAATAAATATATGAATATTATACAACAATAACCCCCTCAAACACAAAACACACAAATTTCAAAAAAGGAAAAAAAGGTTCTAAAATTTAGGCCAAACATTTATTATATTGTGGGCCGTAGTTATTGCTTAAACTCCCCTCTGTTATTGTTTAAAAGTTGAAAATATTATCACTTAGCCCTCACTTATACCAACAATGGGCTGACACAGACTATATTTGCCACATACTGTACAGTCTTTTCTAAGAATGAAATCTCCCATTTTACTGATGTATGTATTTTGCCATCAACCCTCCCTTTCAGAAAATTTCCAGCCAGACCCTATTCATTTTTAAATAACACTCTTCACCTGTCAGGTATACTTCCAACCTACCTCTGAAATCTGTAGTTGGTCTTTTTATTTGTTGTATTAAATTTAACTGTGCTGATCACTTTGCACATTTCACCTGTAGACTGCATTGTAATTTTGCTTGTTCTGTGAAGCAACTTAAGATTGTGTATGCTGGTAATGGTTCTATATAAAATGCAAATTGACATATTACAAGTGGCTGTTGTATTTTGATCACATTCTAAAGCAGGATCATTATGGTATGCAAATATCTCACAGGCTGGCATTAACTACACATGTAGAAAAAAGGCAAGCAAATCAGGGAAGCTTAAATAAAGGAAAAACAAAATAAAAGCTAAAATCTTGTATTCTGTTTATATTATTGCATAAATCCAAATTTCAGTTTTTGACACATTTACATAAAAGCCAAACAGGCAATGCTTATTGAACATGACAAGTACAGAGGGTATGTCAAGTGAAATGATCATGTCTTTCTGTCAGAAGATGCTTTTTTGGTCTGCTCACCTCCCTAGGACAGTCATGGCCTCTCCGTCATCTTTACAGTTGAGTAGTTTGTCAATGTTTGCATCTAACACAGAAAGGGCCAGTTGGAAAATAACTTTAATTCCATCATAAAAAAAGCAGTCCACCACTACCACAGCACTCTCAAATGGCATGACACTTAGAAAAAGTGTGAGGAACCAGGACAAGGAGATGGTGGAAATCACTCCCAGATCCTGCATACAGTCGTATAGCTGTGGCACATTCTCCCTGGCCAGCTCTTCAAACACTCCTTGGTCCACCAAAGCACCTAGAGGAGAAAACAATAAATTCATATATAAAAAAAAAAAAAAGTTAATAACAAAGTGCCAATTCCATTAAAAGAATACCTCCAGAAATTGGCCCTTTGAAGGCCAAATTTCTTTAAAAAAATTAAGAAAATAATCTATTTAAATATATACACATATATATAGTACACACATTAGACATGTCTTTGGTACTGTATCTATGTTGATGCTTTGGTATTTACATGTTTCTGCTACACATTTTTGCCTTGTTGAAAAACATTCAAGGCTCATTTTTCCTGAGGAAAACATACCACTAAGGAGGCTAGATTTACCCTGAGGTCTGCTTGGAGACCACAACCGTACCAATACAACTATGGGACTAGTGTCATATTCTGCTTTTGCTGTATCCATTTTATCACTCTGCTTGCCACACCAAGGGTTCATTATAGATCATTGGCTGAATTTCAACAATTTAAAAACACACATTCAGCCAAATTTTTGTGTTAGTATTTTTCACACAAATACAATCGGTGAAATAAATGCAATTACATATCAGAATTTAGGCTAAGAAGTGAATGCTGAAATACGTATTCTACCATACCTCTGACCTTGTCAAAGTGGTTCTTAGCTTTTAAAACACTTTGAAAACCCCTTATGCAAAGAATTTAATTTCTTTGGGGAACCGGCACACACAAGGCTAACAGTTGACAGGTTTGTGATGAATGCATGTTTTGATATGCCCTAGATGCGACACTGCCAATTTATTACAGTATGTCCAGTAGGGTTATGAACGGCCCCTTGTTAGACTACAGAGTATGTAGCCCTGCTATGCTCTGTGCACTAACTGACCCACCATCAATCAAATCATGTCTCAACATTACTGATCTGACTTCCATTACCAATATTGCTTGAATATGCTAGGAAATATTTAACTTGGAAACCTGTAAGAAGAGCATGCACGTCTTATTTTTGCTTACTAAAAGGATAGAATTCCAATAATGTGTATGTATTACAATCAGTTTTTTTTAACATATAAATGGAAGAAAAACAAAAAACATGAACATTGTTCTGCAGATAGTACACTAACAAAATCACTTTATTTTCACTCTTTATTCTAGTGCGGGTTGTGTTGGCAAAAATGCTGATATGGACAGGCCAAAAGTATTCTTAACAACTTCGTCCAACTTCTAATTCCCACAGAAATGAAGACATGTACACCTTCTAACATAATCATGGTCAGCTTCTAGGTCTTCTCCCAGTAAGGCCTGGTACCTACTTAAGAAGGTACTCACTCAGGGCATGATAACTACATTTCCAAGTTACCTCTTAATCTAAAGACCACCATTGTGGAGTTCATTACCCCCATCATTTACAGTGACTGATGAACAGAAAGCACCTTCAAAAGACTTTGCTCCTGCTTATCCATCATCTGGCACAACATCCAAAAAAAATCAGAATCCAGTAATAATCGATTGGTGAATCTCTAATTACGAATGTGTTTCTATTTGTATATTGTAGAATATTTCTGCATACCCACAACTCTTGTATTGTAGTAGTCTGGTAACATTCTCTCACACAGAGCCACTAGCAACCAGAAAGCCTCTTCCTCTTTAGCGTAGAGCAACAGAACTGATGTAACAATATTCATGGCCTATAAAAACAAGAAAATAAAAGTGAAGTTTCAGTAATTTAAGGAATTAAGGATGAAAAACCTCCCTATTCTCCTGTCATGCACTACAAGCAGTTTAACCTTCTGATTTAAACTGTGAACCTCAGCACGTCACTATCTGCATGTAAGCCCGTAAGCCTGCTATTAAAAAACAAAGGATTTAAATAATTAGAGTTCAGTTCTTTACATACTACTTTCATGCAAAAAAAAAAAAAAAATTATATATATATATATATATTATATCAAAGGTGACATGAGGATTAGGGCAAAGTAAAGGGGTCTGTAAAAAACATACATAATGCAGTAATAACAACTTTGGCACATACCTGGCAATATCCAATGTTTGGGTTCCTGAAAGCATAAGCAGTCAACACTCTTCTCAAAGCAGCGATTCCCATTTCATTTTGAAATGCAGGATGTTCAGGCAAAGAGCGATGAAGATCTCTCTCAATCTCCTCTGTGGCTAGGTTATATTTTCCCATTGACTTCTCTACCAAATCTTCATAATAACCAGGGTGTGTGGCCATTTCATTTACAGCTCCTGGAAAATGCAAAAAGAATATTCAGATTAAGAAGAACAGATGGGATATGCAGTCCAGCTAAAAAAACATAATACACACACTAAAATATGTATTTGACCAAAAAATTACTATAAAGTATTAGCCTATCCTTGAAATAAAGTTAGAGGGTTGACTGTATCACTCCCCAAACTAAAATTAAATCCTGGTCAGACCCACGTACAAAATGATTAAAATGTGCTTGAGTATTAAGTGTACTATAGTGGTTTGTAAATCTGAAAACACATTTATGCACACTTTCAATTTTGTTATACAGGTTTATAGTTTATTTTTTTTAGGCCATTATTTTCATGTGTACACAATATAGTAAATTTCTGACTTGCATGAGCTAAACACCACCACCATCCAATGCCATGATTGGCGATTGTTACTGTAAAAAATGGCTCATTTTATTACACATCTGTTGGGATACAAAATAAGTGATTCATAATTGTGTTCATTGTACGGTGGTGCATGGAATGGAGAAAGACATGGTTAAAGTGAGCGGGATTATAGAAATGAAAACAATGCAGTGTACACTGCTAATGAATAGGTGCACCAGACCCCTTTTTACCTAGAAAGCATTAGTACAATTGTTTGCATATACCATTTATACCTGAACCACATGGTTGCTTAACAAATCTCAAGCTTTAGCCACTAAGACGCACTGAACTGACTGTTGTTATAAACTTTTGCCAATTAGCTCAGTGTTATGGATAGAAAAGATAAAAGGTAACTGCAGTTTGAAATTAGGCTCTTTTACAACCATAACTGTCATCATTATCAGTTAGCAGACATTTTCCGAAATTGCCTAGGAAAGCCAGGTTTCCCTAAGGTTTTTCCTTTATTCTCCTTGGTCCTGGGCATCCTTTCTGGTGAAACACATTCTTTTTTTATCATGTAACACCACCCTGAAGCATATCCTCTTTGACATCCATCTTGGCCTCATCCCACCTACCTTCATCTTGGTGCATCTCTTCAACTAATCATTCTCTGATTTTCACACTGCTTGTCCAAACTAACTTTGTCTGTTTCACCTCAGCACAACACCCATTGCCTCCACACCAAGTCTTTCCCTTAATTTGGCTATCATCATCATCCTATCAAATGGGAGACATAAGGGATCCACTCAGAGTCCATTGCTTAGTGTGATAATGATAGAGGAGGTGATCAGTGAAGTGTGTGAAGGATTGCCACTGACAGCATTTGTATATGCAAGTAGAATTAAAGCAGAAGATACTGAAAGCACAAGTCCTCTAGAAAAATGCATGAAAAGACCTAGGTGACAGTTAAAATCACTAATGTTTACTAGGTTTAGTGCAAAATATAACAAATGTTTGCCATATAGATGTGACAATGACTTGATAGCCAGTTTTGTCTATTGCTTGTTTGGGACAATTTCCCCATGCAGTGACATAAAGTGGAGATTCCTTTAAATAACACATAAGCTTTAGAAGACAGTAAGCCTGATGCATTTTACAACAGAAGAACACTGCACTCTAGCTAGACTTCTAGCATTGACAACGCTTCTATTATTGAATGTGCATAACCTTTTAGGAAACGTGGTAACAGATTGAAAAATCCTATTATTATTGACTGAAAAACTTCACTTCACACTTCTGCTTGTTCTGTAGTAGTCTCATGGGGCCATACATGACTTAAAACAATAATACATGTCTGGGAGACAACTCATTAAAAAGTGTGTAGTGAACAGCGGCAAAATCCTGCGCTGCAAAGGCTACACTAACAGGACTTCTTCCTAAAACACCCACCCCCAATTTCTCCTCTCTGTGAATTTTAAACCGTCACCAGGGTATCATTGAGAGGGTAAAAGGCAAAATAAAAAGCTACAATTTCTCTTATCAATTCAGGCCCTTAGTAGCTCAAGGTAATTGTAGCTTAATAATTTATTTGCACATTTTAATGAGAACTGAGACAGAAGTGTCAGACAGACAGACACACACACGTAGACCACAACAGCTACTGGGCTCCACACATTTGAGAAGTAACACTGTCTTCTACAATATCTTTGTCATTTTCACTATTGCATCACTATATGACATAACAGCTAACAGAGTTTAGATAAGCACTGTGGTCTACGAATATGCAACATGGAATGCTTGCATTTCAAATTAGACAGTAATATTACATTTCTTTAGTTTTTTCAGACATGCAGGACAGCATCACCTATACATCTACTGGTGATGTTAGGCAGATTTGTTGATTTAGCCGTTTTGAGTAGTGAAATCTGCATTTCCCATGGATCTTCATTATCAGCTCTCTTAACGACAGTCCCTTTGACGGAGTGTGACACACCGTTTATTTCAAATGCACATTTGGCAGTTCATATTTTCATTAACATAGCTGCCAATTCTTTCAAGTTTACCTCAACTCATACATCATCATCGAATCGCTGAACAACAAAGAGCACACAAAGCACCTGAAACATATTGCTCATGTCTGCCACTCGTTCACTGAGACTGTTGAATGCCAACAGCTAATGTGAAGCTACAGAAAGGGATCTTTATTTTTAAAATGTGCAATGTGCTCTCTACACACACGACATACATTTACACATTTATATGTCTAATAGGGTTTT
>JANRMT010062823.1:22836341-22919690 GCA_026402145.1 Polypterus bichir lapradei | reverse complement strand
AGAATAAGAAATCAGGAAGGGGGCAAATAGTTTTTCACACCACTGTATATGACATAACAGCTAACAGAGTTTAGATGATCATTGTGGTCTATGGATATGCAACATGGAATGCTTGCATTTCAAATTAGACAGTAATATTACATTTCTTTAGTTTTTTCAGACATGCAGCACAGCATCACCTATACATCTACTGGTGATGTTAGGCGGATTTGTTGATTCAGCCGTTTTGAGTAGTGAAATCTGCATTTCCCATGGATCTTCATTATCAGTTCTCTTAACGACAGTCCTTTTGACGGAGTGTGACAGACCGTTTATTTCAAATGCACATTTGGCAGTTCATATTTTCATTAACATAGCTGCCAATTCTTTCAAGCTTACCTCAACTCATACATTATCATCGAATCGCTGAACAAAAGAGAGCACACAAAGCACCTGAAACATATTGCTTATGTCTGCCACTCGTTCACTGAGGCTGTTGAATGCCAACAGCTAATGTGAAGCTACAGAAAGGGTCTTTCCTTGCATCGGATCTTTATTTTTAAAATGTGCAATGTGCTCTCTACACACATGACATACATATGTCTAATAGGGTTTTTCGTTTTTTTTTTTTGTTTTTTTTTTTTTTAAGGAGACTTTTTGACTGTAGATGGTTCATTGTAGAAAGTACCTTGCTCTCCCCAACAGCACCTCTGCTCTTTGTAGATCAAAATCATCACCCCTACATTGAGTGCCGCCAAGAGGCATTGGATTGGTTTAGAAATGTATGCGACACTCAGTGAGCCATCTAATTGTTCCCACCTAGTTTTAAGCACAATTTAATCATGGCTGTCTTCAGACGTGTATATTATATGCCTGGCTTCAGTGAGACTAATTCTGTAGAAACCCATGGGAACAAGCCAACAAATTGGAATAAAACTCAATGCCTCAAGATAAACAAGCCCAAAGATTACATGCAAATTTTATTTAATGATTGGAAGTATTTATTTTCACCAAAATGAAAATGTTTCCAAAAGAAACAGATTTGCCAAATGAAGGTTTACGTGTCATGTACATGTTAAAATGCCAAGGGATATAAATAAGGCAATATTATCACCAACTTCTATTTGAACTAAAGTAGGTAGTGTACTGAACCTTGCTTCATCCTCACCTGAAAACAGTAGCCACAATTCTCCCCTCATGTTCTCTGGAATACCTTTCAGCACAAGTTCTTTGGTCTTTTCTGTGCGGTACATGCACACACCCTGGCCGTACTCTGCAAAATGATTCTTCCATGCTTGTTCTTTCAAAAACTCTTTAGCCTTAAATAAGAGTGAGAGAGAGAAAGAGAGAGAGAGAGAGAGACAGATTGGGGGGGGTTTATTTCCTGCTTTTAGAAAACAAAGAATGACAGTTACTGTATTTCTGTACTGAAAGTAGCGTTGCTCATAATGAAACATTATTCATCTCTACCCACTTTATTTTCTTTTTCTTTTTTTTTTTTTTAAACAAAGAAATTTTTGGTGCAAGTGAATTAGGTCAAATGACTTCAACTTTAATGTGTTCTCGAGGCAAATAAATACTGCACCAAAGCAACACCATCAGTCAACTTATTTGACAAAGCAAAATCTTTCCCTTTTTAATGTGAGGCATGAGGGGGCTCTAATCTTTACTAAATTTCTCACAAGGACCTATTCAGCATAGCCTTCATAATTTCATTAGTCAAGCTTTTTAAAGAATTGGACAAGTAAGATCATACTATGAAGTGGTCAGGGCTGAATGCTTCAATTGTAAGATCAAAGAACTTTGAACTTCACCAAGACTTAACTGAACAAAACCTCAACGGTTATATTATATTGCTTATCTTCACTGCAAGTATAGCACTGGCTTATAATGTCATCAGTTCTCAAAACCATATAGAAACAGTTTTATAGGAATAGTTATGCTATAGGAAGGGTGCCAACAGGACAAAATAGCCTTGCTCAACCAGTATTTTCCTTACATGGATCGACTGAATGAATAAACAAGAGAGATCAAATTAACGACATTCTGTAATGCTGCAAGAATTATCACAATGTGCACTGATCACGTTTTGTTTAATTTACCAGTTTAGGGTTAAATTCCTCAGGAGACCTTCTTCGATACATTGTCATCAGTGCCTGAGTGGCAGTTGGCACACTGTTATCATTCAGGTTAAACTGGCGCTCTCCATCAGCTTCAGATCCAAGGCTCCTCTGTGGACTACTGGAAAGCAAACTACTCTGCCTTGAATATACCTGACCCAAAAAAAGGGGGGGGGGGGGGAATTAGTGTTTTTATTCAATCAGTTTTTTACAAAAAAAAAAAAAAAACAAAACAAAAAAAAAAGATATTTTGATTTAGACAGCTAAACTCCTCTTTATCCTTAAGAATTATGCTCTGCATTGTCCCATTAATGCCTTTGTATGTCACATCATCTTCTGAACTGCACTAGATAATTGATGTTAGCATTAAATTCAAGGTCTTTCCTGGCATCCGAATGTTTCTTAATTAACAACATTAATATTTTATATACTTTTGGACGGAGTTTGACTAGCCAAAGTAATTAATATAATGAAAGAATCAAAGGCTCTTTAAATAATATGATCAGAAACATACGACCTGTAGATAAAATTAATGTACCCTAAAGGAACATGGAGAACATAAAATACAAATCAAAATGGGTTAAGACGATGCCTGTAAGGATTGCTGTCACAAATATAAATGTATACTGTAACCTAAATGTAATAAATGAAGTTCAGACGACCTTAATGCTTGCTCAAATTGTAAATTAATTTTCAAAAGAAAAAGGGCAATAAATAACAAGAGACTGGGAAGCTGCATGTATGAGTATCTGTGTTTTAAATACACGGTGGATTCAGAAAGTATTCATATCTTGTCACTTAATTCACATTTTGTTATGCTGTAGCCTTATTGTAAAATCATTCAATTAAATTTTTTCTCAACATCAGGCAATACTCAATACACAAGAATAACAAAGCAAAAACAGAATTTTAGAAACTTTTACAAATTCATCAGGTTCTGCTTCTCCCACAAGTGCTTCTCAAATGCAGTATTAATTGTTGCAGTGGAAGTACTCCTGAGCCCAGTTTAAAAAGGATCCCTCCACCTCAAAATTTGCCTGGGGAGGAGTGGAGGAGGAGAAAGAAATAAAAAAGAAAGGAAAAGAATTGTGGTGACTGGTGGGTGATCTACTTAAACCCGGGACTGCTGTTGGTGTAATTGTGTCCAAGGTTTGTTGGTCCGAGATGTTCCCCCACAGTAGTCACAACATGGCTGCTTTACAAATCCACACCATTGGACCAATTTGCCAAAACTTGTATAGCTCTTTCAACTGATCAGGGGAAGTCCAATCACTATGTCTCAAACCCAATTTTTGCAAAACAATATTTTGGGGTACAAATTGTAGCTATGCTAAGTTTCATTGACTGTGCTGTGAGGGGAGATTATGCAAATGAAAGGTGCAAAAGAAACATTACTGACAGGCCACATGAACAGCATCACTGACCAATAGCGTGTGTGAATGAGTAAAGAAGGAGTGGTGTCCTGGACAGAAAAAAAGAGACCGCATCATGTTTGGCATGGAAAGTGAGAAGTCAACAGGAGGAGAAAGCTCAAGTAATACATGCTCAGCAAGTGGCTTTAAAGTTTAAATTTTGCTTTTACTGACAACATGTCTCAGGCATAATTTACTATCATGTACATTTTTAATAACACTCTTAAAGCACCAAAAGTTTTATACTTACCTTACTCCACAAATGTGCCCTCTAGCTTTACCAACACCAACATGATTTACAGTACTGGCATAACTCCCTACATCCCAAACACCACAAGAAGCAATTCAAGTTGTACCACAAACAGTATGCGGGCGGCACGGTGGCACAGTGGTAGCACTGCTGCCTCGCAGTTAGGAGACCCGGGTTCGCTTCCCGGGTCCTCCCTGCGTGGAGTTTGCATGTTCTCCCCGTGTCTGCGTGGGTTTCCTCCGGGAGCTCCGGTTTCCTCCCACAGTCCAAAGACATGCAGGTTAGGTGGATTGGCGATTCTAAATTGGCCCTAGTGTGTGCTTGGTGTATGGGTGTGTTTGTGTGTGTCCTGCGGTGGGTTGGCACCCTGCCCAGGATTAGTTCCTGCCTTGTGCCCTGTGTTGGCTGGAATTGGCTCCAGCAGACCCCCGTGACCCTGTGTTCAGATTCAGGGGGTTGGATGATGGATGGATGGACAAACAGTATGCATTTTTGCAGTTTTCTTTATCTGTCCGTTTCAGCTGCATAAGCTCTACTTTATTAGTCCAAGCTGTTTGCAAATAGCAATGCTAGTCTTTCTGTGGTCGATCGTCTTTGTCCTTGTTCATCGTGTCTTGCTACATTCACATAAACTAATTCGCTATAATGTATGCAAGTAAGCACATACACTTACATCCTGGCCATTCATGGGTTGTTCTAAAATTTGACATATACATTAAGGACAAATGGCCAAGTGCATCTGCATTATATAACAGGGGGTTGGGGTTATTGGCTTGGCCATGATGTGCCGGTATGCTTGTTTCGCAGAGCAGAAACAAGGAGCTGCCAGGACAGTGTACCAACCCACTTCAAGGCCTGGGTACAACACAAGCCCGGAGCAACAGCATGTCTTGGTCAATTTACATGCTTGCACAGCTCACTAAAAGTTGCCACCCAAGGACAAAACTAGGAGGTGGACACTGTAAATAGTTCACAATATTTTTTCTTTTTTTTCCTTTGGTTATCTGTACAGTGCTTAAAACATTGAGTTCATTCCGGGGTTCACATCCCAGACCCTCCCTACGTGGAGTTTGCACGTAACCCCCTGTGTCTGCATCGGTTCCCTCCAGGTGCTCCAGTTTCCTCCCACAGTCCAAAGGTATACAGGTTACGCTAAACTGGCCTGTGGTTTGTGTGTTTTCACCCTGTAATAGGCTGGCAACATGCCCAGGGATTGTTCCTGCCTTGTACCCTATTAATGCTAGGTTAGGTTCCAACTCCCCCATGACCCTGCTTAGGATTAAGCAGGCTTAGAAAATGGAATGGTATTGTCAAGATTGGGGAGCTCCAGTGAACTAATAGTCTCCTCCACTCAGAGTGACATGGGGGGGGTTGGGTGTTGGGTATGCAGACAATATACTTCTGATACATCAAATTAATCCCTGACACTATAACTGAGGGCCACAATCTTAGTGAATTTTCTGGGTGATGGCTTGTAAGACAGCTACTATTTTATACACATACATGAATGAATGAATAAACAAACCAATAAATAAAGGACAGTTGTAAAAGTAACAGTTACTAGAAGGAGTGGCAGCAACACACTGATGAGGTGTGACATTCAAGCCAAGAGAAGTTTTATAGACAGAGATAGGATTACTTTAACAATGTAATAACTGCAGTGCTATGAAAAAGTATTTGTCCCTTTCATGATTTTCTCTATTTGATTACTCATAACCCTCAACTGTTTCTGATCTCCAAACACACTTTGTATAATACAAATGACATTTACATTTAATTGGCCAAAGCAATATGTGAGATACAACTGGTTACATTTCTTTTTCCAATTCGTTACAACAATTGAGATACAATTCGTTACATTTCTTTTCTTTTTCCAATTGGAGCATAGACGGGTTATGTGACTTTGCTCAGGGTCACACAGTGTCAGTGGCAGGATATGCACCCACAACCTCAGGGTTTGAAGTCCAAAGCCTTAGCCACTACACCACACTACCCGAGGACAACCTGAGGTAACACAGTATACTCTTTTTAAATGATTGATTTAATGAAGGAAAGGGGAGGGTTGGGACAAATAATTTTTCACAGCAGTGTGTCTGAATTAGAAAACAGTCATGATGTTACAGAGAAAACACATCTTGTTATGGACTAAGGACAATAATTAGTCAACACTAGTATTAATATAAAATATTGGTCCAGTCAGATCACAAGATATTTGTAAATGTTTAACCAATCAAATTTAGATTTCTCAAAAGAAAATGCTCTATGGTATGAAAATGTAGACCACCCCTACATAAGACGAAAGAATGTACAATGTCAATTACAACAACCGTGATTAGACTGAAACTAAAAATTAAGTAAAGCTGTATTATTTAAGCTATCTATAAACAACACTATAGTCGTCAACCTATATTTCAGACAGTATAATTATTATGAAGCAAAGGGACCAGTAGGGGCTCTGTGATTCTTTTCTCAGACAGCATATGGTTTATAATCAGACCCACCTCATCATCAGAACTGCTGAAGCTGCCTATGATCTCTCTCTCAAAGTACATTTTGGAAGTTGTCTGCTGTAGAAAGTCAGAAATCCTCTGGACCAGAAAATCGCGGTCTTTGAGGTTAGCAAAGAGAAAGGTCATTCTGTTTTTAGTGCTAATAGACAGTGGACTTGGCAGCACACTTGAACTGTCTGCCTTCTCCACGATTGTCACCTAGTGAGGAAACACAAGACAAGGACAAGTTACACTGACAGTTGCTTTTTCTGATGTGTAATAAACATGCTCTGCACAGCCTTAGCTGCCACAAATATAGAATTCCTTTCTAAAAATCTGATGGCAGGTCAAAAAAGCCGAAAATAATAATAAAAAAAAAAAAAGCTGTGAAACCACACACAGCCCCAACAGGTACTTTGCTGCAATAATTTAACATTCCTGTAGTTTTTCATTTAAACAAATAAAATATATGCCCAGAGCAAATTTTACAGAAAAGAGCTGAAACGTTTGGTTTTGTTTGTTTTATGTCATGGTAGCATTTAATCATCTTCAAGTTTTAGAAGCATGTATTCCTGTTAGTTTAGGAGGCCAGTGATTCAAAGTCTAAGCAATTCATAAATTATTTTATTTTCTTACACTTTTTAGAAATTTTGCTTCAGGAGAAAATAATTAAAGCCAGTTTATGAAGTTGACATTCTATTTTTATTGTGACTAAAACGTCTCATCGATCTGAAAAAAGTGTATTACATCGATTTAGATATAATATAAAAAAGTCTGAACTGGAAATTAAAAAAGCAAACAAGCTATGAATTCAACACAAGTTTTTAAAATTCAATTAGTGGCTGCTTTCCACAGGCAGTAAATCAATACATAGAATTTCAGCTCTTACTGTTAAATTTATGCATGGACATATGAGTCCTCTTATAACCCCTACGCAGCGAAAAGGGATGTGACCAGCAGTTAGTGCAATTCAAAGCACACAGACTACCAGCTAATAGAAAGAAAATGCACTTGAACAGACATAATATGGAACAAATTTCTTCTTTTTTTTATTTTTGGAATTTTAAGGATACATCATTGAGTGACTGATAATTCGAAGAAATGCCAAAAAGGAATTATTTCATGCTTTTAGTTTCAAGCGCAGTTAACTGGAAAACACTTCTCCTTCAATAAGTCTATTGATCATTTGTTTGTGTGCCACAGAATCCAGATCTAGGTAAAAAGTGTCACTTTCTGGAATTTTTTAACTTATCTTGTGTTAATCTGTTTTTAATGCTACTATTTTGCAGACCAAATTCTGACAATAACAAATGTCAATATGGGTACAGTCCATCACTGCATTAATCTGTGTGTGGCATGTATTTAAAGCAGGTGGTCTATATGGGTTTACAGAGTCACTATTTTTCATGTGTACAATGAAATTCTTACCTGCATGTGTTATTCAAAATGCAACAGCCCCATAATTAGAAAGAATAACTATCATACATTATACGGTATCTAATACCATAATATAGATAGATGGTGCTCAGATCACATTTTTGGAGGCATTCATGTAAGAATCCAGAAAATTTTCTAGAGTTTGCAATTTTCTTTCACAATGTCCAGACTTTTTCATTAGATGTATATACATGAAAAACATGCAAATAAGCCCTATATTACAACATACCTCTCTAAGTGGAATAATAAGGCTGCACAAGGTTTCTTCTTTACTTGTGAAGCAGATGTAATTAGTAGAGACAAACATCTGGCCCACAATGTGCATTTTATTAAAGGGGGTCCACAGTGTACAATCTGTGTGTCCATCCAATTTTTCATCTTTGGGGAGTCGAAAAAGGGCTCTGTACCTTTCACTTTTAGCTCTTGCATCAAGGTCCCTGTTAAAAAAAATGCAAAACTCAATATTCTTCCATTTTAACATTTGCGTACACTAAGAATGAGTTTAATTTTGCTTTTTAGAATTTAACTTGTTTATGTGGTCCACAAACTGTGAGTCTATAAGTACAATCGCACTTTAGATTTACAATTCTGTGTCAAATGTGGAAAAGACATGGTATGCAATGAGCATATACAGCTAGCACCTAACAAAACGCAGCAACTGGCTGATGGAAAGTGTAAAGGTCACACATTACATTTTGTAATGTTGTATCCAGAATCTGAAGTGATAATCATACTACGATTAATCTGCATCAGTTCCTAGTGACTGCCAATATCAAAATGGGAAACAATTATCTTTTCTCATTCAAAGATTTTTTTTTGTTTTTGGTAATTGTACTGTTAATCATTGGCAGAACACCAACTCTGCAAGCAACAGACTTCCATCTTTAATAACCACTTACCTTTTTAGTGCAGAAACCTTCTTGGGTGATTTCCTCTTCAGTTTAGGCAGAGACCTGTCTTGCTCAAAGCCTTCATTGTCAAGTAGCTGTCTCATTGCAATGTTGGCTAGTTGCTCCATCAGCTTGAATGTCTCACTGATGTTAAGGAAGACTGAGAATATATGCTCAGAAGATCTAGTGCTCACTTTGATAATTTCAGGAAGAAGCAGAGTTGCATTTTTTTCCAGCTGAGTTATATCTGCCCATCGGATTACTAATTTTGCTGAGAACAGAATGTAAAAAAAGGAAAAAAAAAAAATGAACAGCACCATAATATGTTTGACAAATAGGGAAAAAGCCTATTATGTTCTTTTTATTGGCTAATATCTAATTCTTCCCCAGTATTTCATCCTAACATAGTTTTATACTGAAGAATGAAAATATTTCCAGCATGTCAGAGTAGGGTTGCCTATTGTCTGAGGGATGTTCTTAATTGTGATTCTCTGTTCTTCTACAGCCGCTATGTGTTTTATGCAATATTAACTGTGCACCATGGCTCCACCTGCGTAGAAGTGAAACAGGACAGTGAGGCAGGCCCTACCTGACTCCCTACACCCGACGTCACGCTTCCCCCTTCCCTCGGCCCGCAGCCCCCGTCTCAGATTAGTGCGAATATATATCTCCTGCAAGTGAACTATGATTCTTAGCATATTGAGAGAATTCTAGAAAAAAAACTCAATCTAAATCTGTTAAGCAGTTCTCTCATTCGCTAGCTAAGAAGATGCAAGATATGCCCCGAGGCTGGCGTGTGAGTGATGAGGGCCCCGCTCCTGCTCCCCTCAGCTCGCTTTGTCTCTATCAGATTCGCGCAAATAAATCGGTATCGCAAGCGAACTATGATACATAGTGCAATGAGAAAGGTCACAAAATCAACCAGAATGTTGAAGCAAATTATAGAAAAAAAAAAATATCTAAATCCGTTGAGTAGATCTCTCATGAAAAGTGGACAGACAGACGTTGGATTTTACATATATAGAGATTATATCTTGCCTAAAGATTTAAGGCCATTCATTGTGACAAATATACAAAAATAAGTAAGGGGGAAATTCTTATATATATATATATATATATATATAAAGAGAGAGAGATGGTGAACCAAACTATAAAAAAGTTTAGATAAATACTTGATCAAGAAGTGTTATGAAATCTGTAAGGGAAAAAAAGCTGCTACTGTCATTTTTTTGTAGCATGTTCACAAGAACTGCACACAGTACTGCAGATGCAGCCTCATTAGAGCATTAGAGTTCAATAATAACCATTTACTTATATTCAAACATATTAGCAGCATAACCGTAACATTCTATTTGCTAATTAAATTGCTGCTGCAAGTTTCCTTAAATCACTATCTACAACTGGAAAAATTGAAAAATGTGTAATAAAATATTGTATTCCAAGTTACATACCAATTGGATTTTTTTTTTTTACTTTTACTGTGCTACTGCATTCAATTTACAGAGGTTTTGTTTCAGTCAAGCGCTCAAGTTTTATTTGGCCTTTGTTGCAGTGGTACCATGAAAAGCATTTTTATGCTAAAAAGCATGGTTTAAGAAAATCATTTTAATACACTATGAAGAACATTAAAATAATCAACTAAAACATAATAAGGTCTCTATTTTATATAAGCATTTAATCTTTATTTTATGAAATACCACAAAACTTAAATTTGCATGTCAATAGGGATTAAGCATGCTTTTGCCACACTTCTGCTGTTTGAATAGAGGCTAGTTTTATTCATATTTAAAAAAATGTTCTGCAGCATTGTTATGTACTTATGCCAAGGCCGGTAACAGTTTCTCAGGTGTGTTTTCTTGGAGGATTTTGTCCCTTCTCAACCTGAATTTAATTATTTGGGGCAAAATCTGGAAACTTACAGATGCTAAGACTGTTTGTGCTGTTCTAAAGTCTTGATTTAAATGGAAAAAATCCATTCATGTGATGCTTTAGAAAAATGTACAAAGTAAAATCATTTTACAAAGTAAAATCTGTAAATAAAGTGAGAGCCTACACCTCATTTCTCTTCAGTAACTGCATAACCATGATGGAAACGGGAAGATTATGTGCTATATCTTCTTTTCCAAAGCAGTTTTGACATGATAAAGTAATTTTTTGATTACTGCATCAATCTGCCATGTGAATTGGAGTGGTTTAGCCATTCATATATTTACTACTAAAAGGAAGTAAATTACTTGAACAATTATATAACTTATTTGTACCGTTCTGAGTTACATATAGCCACAGTGCAAAAATGGGAGAATGTTAAGAAAATGCTCAATGGAAGCACTAAAAGATGTAGCAACGGTTTGGTCTACTTATTAATTTTCAAAATCTGCTTAATGAGTTCAGGGTTTTGGTGAGCCAAGCTTCTACTTCAGAGTACTGACTGCAAAGTAGGAATCAGCCCTGATGCTGGTAGTTTAGCGGTAGAAGACAATGAATTTGAAATATATGCTGCATTCTTTAATACTTGCATAGATCGTATATTTTTAAAAGAAGAGGTTTCTAGTTACAGGTATTAAATTTTTTACCAACATTCTCAAAATTCTAAGTAAATTATATCTATTTCTAACTCTTGAAATGAAACTGAAGCCAAAATACATACCCTCTTTGCCCAGAAGAAATGAATAAAAGCATAGGTGATTGATGCTGAGGTAGAGCCATCCTTGTCTGGGCACTTTACCCTTCCAGTAGCTGCAGGAGTAGTAATTAACCAACTTTTCTTCTTCAGGCATTCCAAAGAGCTTGCGAAATCGAACAGTTGCCTCCTTGAACTTGTCTGTGTCATCATCATCTTTGATGTCATGGTTTTTATTATACTCCGCTATGATGCCCTGAAATCGGTACAAATATTTCATTAACACAATCTGGAATATATGCATACTCTCATTCCTGTGCTGAAAAGAACTCCAAATGAAGAAACAAATAAAAGCATTAATTCTCGCCATAGTTATTCACAATTTTTTTCTTTTATTTTAGCCTACAGGTGTTGCAGATATGGTCCAATAAAACTAGTGTTAATTTGCTTAAACATTATTAATGGTGTCTTGCTACTATGCTGAACTACACAAGTACGCTATAGTATATCTATATATTCAGTGACACTCAAACATTTATTTACAACACGTGACAACATTTTTGTTTGATAATTTGGTTTGTTTTTAGTTTTGGTTGCCCACAAATAAATAATACTAACCTACAGAGTAACTAAAAATGACCATCTACAGCAAAACATGTTTGTGAACCCATTGGAATTTCCTAGATTTACAAATTAATTCCTCCTAAAAATGTACCCTGATTCTCAACTTGGTCACATTAATAGACAAACACAATCTGTTTAAACGAATAACACACAAATATTTGTACTTTTTTGTCAATGTTGAATACATTGTTTAAACATTTGCAGTCTACTTACTTAAACCATGTAAAACCTTACCTCATCCAATTTAATTCACCTTACAAGAAACAACAAAAAGTTTTGAAATCAGGCAAGCCTTTAACTACAACTCAGAAAAAGTTGGGACAATGTGGAAAGTGTACATAAAAGCAGAAAGCAGTGATTAAAGAATTATAGTAAATTATGTTTGGCCTTGAAACAACATAATAGCCCATTATTTGATGTTACAACTAAAAAATTAAATTGGGTTTGATTTTTTTATATTGACACATTCCAAAAAACTTTGGATAGCAAAGAATGTACTACGTTGTACCACTGCCGTTCCTTCTTATAGAACTTAGCAAATGTTTAGGTACTGAAAACAGCAAATTATCGAGTGGTTCAGATGTAATTTTCTCCTAATCTTCTTGCAAACAAGTCTTAAGATATACAGCCTTATGGGGTCTTTGTAATCACATTTCACAGTTCAAAATGCACCACACATTCTCAACTGAGGACAGGTCAGGACTGCAGGCAGGTCTGTCGAACAGCCGCACCCCTCTTTCTATGCAGTCATGCATTAGTAATGTGTGCAAAATGTTGTTTTACACTGTCATGCTAAAATATTCATGAATGTCCATGGAAGATATTTCATCTTCAAGGAAGTTTACGTTGCTCCAAAATCTGTAAAAATCTGAATCAACAGTTCCTTCACAAAAGTGGAAGTTACCCCTGCCCAGGGCGCTACCACAACCCCATACTATTACAGACTCTGGCTTCTGTACTTGTAGCTGGTAACAGTCTTATATGACTTTGGTCAAGAGAATATGAACATTTCTTTTTTCCCAAAAAAGGTCTGAAAGTTTGATTCATCTGACCACAATACATGTTTTCACTGGGTGATGGCCCATCACAAATGCCTCTAAGCACAGAGAAGTCAACTGCACTGTTACCATATTGTTTTCTTTTAACACGTGACAGTTACCAGCATTTGTGGATGTAATTATGCATTGAGTTGCTGAAAAAAATTTGCCTAATTACCCCTGAGCCCATGTGGTTATATCACTTACTGATGAATGACTGTTCTTGATGCTGTGCCATCTGAGGAATCAGAAATCAAGGGCAGTCAGATAAGGCAGACACCCTTTACCTTTATGCACTAAAATTTCTCCTTGCATCTTTTAATTAAATTTTGTACTCTTCAAGGAGAAATAATGTCCAAATCCCTTCCTATCTGTTTTTGAGAAATATTGTTTTTAAACTTTTGAGTGATTTTCCTCACACATTTGTGGAAAAATTGGCAATCTTTGGCCCATTTTTGCACCTAAAGGACTAGGCCTTTCCAGGATGCAGCTTTTCTCCAAAACCACGTTTACAATCGCCTGTGGAACATTATCTGTTTTGAAACAGATTTTTTTTTAATATATACTTATTGGCCCTAAATTGCCCCATCTCAACATTTTAAAAATGTTTTACAGGCCTTCAATGGCAAAAATGAATGTATATTTATGAAAATATGAACCTAACAATACTAAACATTAAATATCTTGTCTTTGTATGCTTTTCTGAAGGATTACAAGTCAAAGTGAATTTTCAAATGGCAGCTTCCTGTTTTTACTTGCATCTTCCATACTGTCCCAACTTTTTCCAAGTTGGGATTGTAGTTTACTATAATGTTTTAAGTCAAAAAGGAAGAATACAAAGTTTACTTGAGCATAATTTTTTCAAAAGTCTCCTAAGTTACTAGCACACTTAATCTAGCTGTCACATAACTGCTTGCCCAAACCATGTCACAGGCACATTTAATACTGTCAGCAGTCTTCATCGGTGACACTGATACAGCCAAAATATTCCTGAAAGTCAAACGATTTATTTTTGCACATTCAGCTCAGAAAAAGTGGGCAGCAACAACAGTAAAATACAAATGAACTAGACTATTTTGCACATATGTGCCAACATGAGCAACTACTACTACAGCCAACAGTATTCAAATTGAAAACATGTGTAAGTGTATGTAAATGCTTATAAAGTATGAAGAAACTACACGAGTGAAAATCCTGCACAATTCTGTGCACTATTAAAATGTACAAATTAGCAATACAGTGTATTTCTACCCAGGAAGAAGCTATCATTTTTACTCTTAAGTAATTCTTTTGTTTACTAATCTAAATATTGTACCTGAACTTTTCCTTTGACAAAGGTAGTAATGTCATTCTCATTTTCAAAGATGGAGAGTGTCTGCAGCAGATTTTGTTCCAGCCACTCCCAGTGTTCAGTTATCTCCTTCCTTGAACCACCTAGATATAAAGAAGCAAAAGGTAAAAATAAAAAAGCCACCTTGATTAAATAGAAAACTTCATTAACTTTGTTTTTCTAACTTTTACAACTAAGGAGACTGGTTTATAATCCATTTAAATAGGTCAATCCCTATCTTTGAATGGTCACCCTGTTTTGTTTCCAAACCGGCTTCTGCTGTGCAAAGTCACTCAACAGCAATACTGATTGTTAAAAAGAATCAAACTGCTTTATATGTTATATAGAAGACCAATTCTGTATTCTTTTACAGGGTAGGATTCAAAAGTAATGAGCCTTTGTTCAAAAAAAAAATTTATTGAGCAAATCGGTACAACTAATTAATAGTCTTCAAAATAGGCACCTCCTGCATCAATACACTTTTGTAGGCAGCTTTTCCATGACTCGAAGGCGTCCACGTACGCCTGTTCCGGGATGGTTGCAAGGGCTGCCTTGACATTTGCTTGGATGTCCTTGATCGAGTCGAAGCGTTTTCCTTTCAGCGCTGATTTTAAGCGCGGAAACAAGAAGAAGTCAGAAGGCGACACGTCCGGACTGTAGGGAGGCTGGGGGACCACCAGAACGTTCACCCGGGCCAGGTAGGTGCTCACGATGAAGGCGGTGTGGCTGGGCGCGTTATCGTGGTGAAGCTTCCAGCTGTCCTTGATGTCCCTTCACTTGCGCGCGACGCTTCTTTTCAGCCTTTTCAGGACTTCCAAGTAGTAAGCAGCATTCACAGTCTGTCCTTGCGGGACAAACTCGTAGTGGATGATCCCCTTCACTCCGAAGAACTTGATCGCGTACCGTTGCTCTAACGAACTTTCCATTCCGCCATGTAACGCACTACCGCACAGGGGTTCCCGTCAAGGCCGATCCTACCGCTCCAAGCTCCGTCGCGTTGTGAAGCCAACACCCACCGTCGCTGGCAAGTGGGGCGCGCGGCGAGGTTAGTTGGCGTAAGAACAAAATGAGGCTCATTACTTTTGAATCCTACCCTGTATCTTAAAGTTGCTTTAAATTCTCTTTAGATGTCTTAAAGGAGAGGTTCAGTACTTTTTCAAATCAAATTGTTTTTTCCCCATAATCATGATAAACATTTTTGTTACTGGAAATTGTGTTTAATTCACAAATATTGTTTTAAGAATTAAAACAGTGCCTGCTTTTGTGGTTTGAAACTGCATTTACAGGGCACTAGTCAGTCAGGTCAGGTTGGGGAGCAGGCACTGGTGGTACAGTCCCACCCTCTGGAAATGACCCTCTATCTGCCACAGCTGGGTGTTACGTGAGCATCCCTTTGGCTTAGTCCAGCCACTCAAGTCCTCAACAATGAGGATCCTGCGAGCCAGATCACCCTCAGTGAATCACGACACATGGCTGTAGTGCTGTGACTGACGCTCCCTCACAATGCAGGTAATGTGCCTCATTCAGGACTCCATGAGCACTAGTCTAAATGTGAAGAAAATTAAAGGCCTTACTAAATGTATTCATTTTCAAATCAAAGTTTGTTCAAGTATCGATTTTCATCTTGGATTTGCACACAAATTACAAAATATGGTGTGTGTGTGCTTAATTAGGGCAACACAATTAATCATAAATTAATCACAATTATAATCATGGTTGCCGTGATAAACAAACCATGAAAAGGAGATTATACATTCCATTTAATAATCCTGCTACTACAAAGACCAAGTTTTCTTAGTTACAAACTGCTTTAAACAAAAACTGTACATTGTAACCAATCACAAATCCTTTCTATAAGCGTGTGAGTGCACTGGTAAACCAGAGATGCAAATATGACAAATCACAGGCAGCCTTGCTGAACATGTTTTTGGGATCCCTAGCAACATCTTTTAAGAAGTCTCAATTTATTTCTCTTCTGTTCATGTTAGCTTGCAAAATAATTGAGAATTACCAGCAAAGACTAGATCACCTGATATGAATAAGATGTTTTAGTACCAATATGAACAGCATCATTCATAGCTAGGCTTAATTTTGGTTCTAATACTGAAGTGGTTGATACAAAGAAATTAAAAACATTGTGTAAAATGACTGTGGCAGCAACACACACACACACAAAGGACATAGGCAATCTTCCAAATTTTAACCACATAGTGCAGTATGAAGAGAGCATAAAAAACAAAAAGAACCATTGACCACTACTATTACATTCAAGACACAGAAAATCATTACTGGTTCATGCCACTTGCTCACGAATTGTTGAATACAAATGGAGGAAACAGAAGCAATCATGTTTTATCAAAAGACTCATCTCCAATTAACAGTGAACAAAGGATCTTAAAAAATTATCAAAGATAAGAGACATGTGACCCCTTTCTTACAAACGTTTTTCTCAATTTGCGTGTCAATTTACTCCAAATGTCAGACAGAAATGGAAACAAGTGGGACTCTATTCGACCTCAACTAATTTAAGGTTGAATAGAATTATTGAACTATACCAGGGCCTATTTGTTCACTGTTTTAATGAGGAATTTACAATGAAAAATCAGGTGCCTGCAAACAGCACAGTGGGGACAGCTCAAGAATAGACAGACAAACTGGCCACCTGGTCCTTGCAGAAGAAGTAGCACCTTTACAGATAACAGGGAAAACATATCATTTAAAGATGCATTTAGCAACTGATGAGTAGTCTATGATATTAATGCTGAAACTACACACTGTGCACACCACAGTGGATATGCTGTTGCAATATTACTTTATCTTATACATAATATTTCATTGCCTAATACAGCACAAATAAATGAGAAGTGAGAATATATTTTAGACAGTGGTGTTCTTTTGATCTGCTCATGCTGTATACATACTCTAGCACATTCTATAAATTAGTTATGTGCAGCCATGCCATCATATGTGAAGAGGAGAAGGCTCAAAACACAGTACTGTGGAGAGTGATTAAGTGTGGCTACCCACTCTAACTAACCTGTGGTCTGCCTGTCTGTAAATAGCATTTACGCTTAATTTCCTCTCTTGCTATCCAGGTGGGCCATTACTGTGTGAAGAATTAAGGTGATGGTACCCCTCTGCGGATCTACTTGAGCGACGTGCTGAAATTGATCCAGATTTTTTTGGCAGAGAACAGCACATGTAATTTTGACTAGCCTCTCAAAAGGGTCCAGCAACTTGTAGCGGTCCGGTGCCGCCAAGATTCACACTGTCAAGATGACGGCAATTTATTTATTTTTTATAGAAGATCCCAGGGACGCTCCCAGCCTTGGCCTGCCCGCACACACTCACAGAGACAAAATAAAGCACACTGGGGAATAACAACAATTAAAGAATATAATGAAATTAAATAATATAAATGAAAACAATACCATCCCTGTACCCCTATGGCGATATTACTTTAAACACAAAAACACAACTGCACACAACAAAGTCCGTGGAAGGCCACACCGGATGTAATAAGAGATGACGAGAGTAAGTCCAGAGATCTGTATGTTGTAAGGGAATGAAAAAACAGTCCTACTGGTAGACACTGTAAGGGTGAAGATGGATGGATGGTTCAGCAGCGCTCCTATACTTGCGGGAAAGCCGTGAATCCACAATCAGTCCTCAGCACACAGGTAGACAGATGACGATCCAGACCCCAACAACGAATACAATACAGGACACAGCAATTAAATATGGCTTAATTAACAGAAGGCAGTCCGAAAGGTAAATGGAACACAAAATACAAAAAAAACACTTTTGTTTTCCTTGGACACCTGCCCTCCTTTTAAACTCCTCTGACCACCTTTGACCCCAGCAGTTAGATGCAGTTCTAACTAATAGTAGCAATGCTACAAACTTACAGGGAAACCTTGGGGGTTGGCGGCAGGATTGGCACTCCGCTGTTAAAAACCTCACACTGTTCCAGTGTGGTGCTGAGGTGTGACATGCTGCATTCGGGTCCCAATCCGAGTGGTTTATCATGTGGTGGGTGTAGCAACATGCTATCAGCACATTCTCTCTCTCTCTCTCTCTCTCTCTCTCTCTCTCTCTCTCCCTCAAAACAATTCATTGCTACAGGCATTAGTGCAACCGGACGACAGTCATTCAGGCAGGTTGAATGGGATTTCTTAGGTACAGGGATAATCTTTAAAAGCATCTTGTTACGGCAGTCTGGGCTAAAGAGAGATTAAATATTACCATGAACACTAGTCCAAGCTGATCAGAACCAGATCTTAAAAATACGTCCCGGAAAGGCATCTGGATCTGCTGTCTTCCTGGAGTTCACGTGTTTAACATTCAATCAAATGTTAATGCTTAATATTTTCACACATTTAACATTTTTGAATAGTAAGTGGATAATGTGACAGATGACCAAGTTGTTTTGTGTTTGCCTATGCAAAGACATCTGCGATACTGGCAGCCTTGGAATCAATAGATGGAATGATTCTGACTTCATATTATACGGCTCAGCAAAGACTTAAGTACAGAATGACCAGGAGGAGGTAGGCAGCCAGTTAGCAGTGGTCTATGTGGCTATGTCCGACTTTGTCTTTTGACATTGGGTTGCAACTAATTGTGGACCATCCAGAAGCTTATTTTCTCCAAAGATACTGGATGACTGGACTTTTTGTTTTCCTTCCTCCATTGTCAACTGGTTACAGTAACAATTATATTAACATAAAAATACTGGTTAGCATGCACGCAAGTTAATCAGTTTGGAAATGCTTTTTGTTCCTGTGTGTTAAACAAATTATCCATCTTTACTGAATACATAATGGATACACATAATTTTTAAAGTTTGTAATTGCATTTACCAATAAAACTTCTTACAAGGCTCTGAGCCTGCACTCCGTGAACAGTTCTATACAAAAATAAACCGATCTGAAAAACAATCCTCTAATAAACAGCATTAAGGGCAAACATGAGCTTAAAGGGACAGGGAGCAGATTGGGTTCAAGGTCACTATTAACAGGCAAAGTTAGTTTTTTCGATTTACAACTGACAGGCATTGTACAATTTTCTAAGTGCATACTCGTGTCCACAACTTCAGAAACTGAAACTATTGATTGTTCCAATGCTTTTTAACTAGGTTATTCAAACTGTTGGCTTACTACTCTACAGTTAATCAAAACACAGCAGTCAGAAAGCTAACAAAAAACTTACAAAGAAGTAAAACTACACAGCTTCAATTCTTAACTAATTTACATTGGCTTCCATACAATTTTAAAGTGAAATTTGCAATTCTTCCTTTTAAACAAATTACCAATATATTAATAACTAAAACTGCATAATAATAATAAACTATTTGACAAACACATGTAAATTGTCATTGCAGCATGAACCTCCTACATACAAAAAATATACAGTATAATCGTATAATTAATACATAATCCTTAACTTAATTACAGTCCAGGATAAAAGCAGTTACTACAAAGTTAAGCAAATATGTTGCTAGTGTTGCATTATCTGCAAAAGATATACAATCAGCAGAGTACATAAGCAAATGAATTGCTTTGTAGTACCAATAATTTATTTCAGAAGCAGAAGTAAAATGCAGCGTCTCTGTAACTCACGTGCATAGCCTGCTGCTGCTTCTGACAAAAAAAGTTCAAAAAGTAACACCTTCAACTGCCCAAAAGTCACTCTGTAACATAAAAACAATCTTCTTACCGGTTTACTGCTACTGTCAAAAAAAAAGTTTATAAACCTAATTGGCACCAAAGTGCTTTACAAATCCACCTTATTAAAAGGATGAGTGTCTGTCCGGTAGTTATATGCCTGTCATTCCATGTGGCACATCACAAACATTTTTAATAATAAAATGCATTACATCTGTCATTTCAATAGGTGGTACATCACAAATATTGACACTGTTCTTACAAATCCCATATAACAACAGAGATGTATATACTGCACGGTGAGCTCTATACGTTGATACTGAGGTCTACGTTGGTTACTTAGATTTCAACACTTCTTAGATGGGTAGCACAGCCAATTGTATTATAAAGTCACTATATTGGTGAGCCGTTGTAATATACAGTGGAGCCTCGGGTCACAAACGTCTCTGAACACGTACAGATCGGGTTAAGACCAAAAAGTCTGCCAAACTTTTGCATCTGTTCACGACCAGACACTCGGGTGACGAACAAGCCAGTTTCTCTTCCGGTTTCGTACGCGCCGATGATTTCTGCACGTGTTCAGTCTCTCCCTGTGCATTCGCTGTGAACTCTTTGTGCTCTATTTCGTTTCCCTTCCGGTTCATACGTGCCGGTGATTTTACAAACATGTTCAGTCTTTCCCTGTACAGTACATTGTTCTCGGTCATAAGTGCATTGCGCAGAGGGACTTTACCTCAAAACTGTAACCTCCTCTCCACCCTGTTCCTCCTCACTTCTTTCATGCCAGAACTCGACTCATGCAAGGTTAGTTTTCTTGGTTGTTTATGGTTCATTTTTGTATAAATTACGGATTTTTCAAATGTTCATTTTTTTCCCTGTGCTTAAAACTCATTTAAAAAAAAGTGTTTACAGCGAGCGGTTTGTAAGGCTATAGCGTGAACTTTTGCAATGTTAGTTTTCTCTTTTGAAGGTTTTCTCAGTGTTATTCAATGTTTTTACATTTAGTTTACTATTAATTATACCATAGAATGTACAGTGTAACTATTTTTGTGCTTAAAAATCTTTAAAAAAAAATATATATTTACATACAGCTCGTACGGTCCGGAACAGATTAATTGTATTCACATACAATCCTATGGGGGAAATTACTTCGGGTCACGACCAAATCGGGTTGCGACAAGAGTTTTGGAACGAATTACAGTCATGACCCGAGGTTCCACTGTATATATATTTTTTTTGGCAGCCTCTATTCAATGGTTTATTCACCGTGTATAAAAAGCATTTCGTATTACTGACTTCATTGTTAAGGTCACCATTTATATATGTTTCCTGGCAAGAAATATTTATTTATTTACTCACATTTTTTGGATGTCATGTTGGGCAACATGAACATTAGGAAGTCTTGGGGGGCTATGTTCTGGTATTTACTCCTCTGAGGTGATTTTTTTTTTCTGTTCTGTTAATTTTATTATTCTATTCTAACAATAGCTGTATTTAAAAATAAATCTAGCTACTGCATACATTCATCTGACTTTTTAAGCAGGAATAATTAAAGTTAGAAACAAAAGAAAAATAATAAGTCATAATCTCAGTTTTGGTCAAAAATATCACCGTTACATATTTTTCTAAAATCCCACAGTCCTAACACAAGTATAGACATTAATTTACTTCTGTGTTTCAGTGGAACAGGCTGAGACCTTTTAAAAGGCAGTCTGCAAGCATCTACACATCTCGGCCATACTCTAAAAAGCTGAAGGGTATCTCGTTCAATCCCTACAGAAATAAACATTAAAGCAGTGGCTTTGTGTGAGCTCCATGGAGTACATCATAAGGCACCATCTTAAGTTAGCTTACTAAATATTAAGGTAATGGCCTTCTTTTATTATCAGCAGAAAATGCTTTAAACAAAGATTTGTTCTATTAACTCCATCACTGTGTAAATATATACTGTTTGTTATGGTGCTTTCCTGAAAAAAACTTTATAAAATAAACAAGGATGATAATACAGTTTAAAACTTTAAAACCATTTTTTTTACCAAAAGAAGCATGAGTAACTATGCGAACAACACTTCTGAATTTCCACTAAGCATTCCTTCTCTGCAGTGATTTTTGCTTTTTTGAAAACTCTCTGGTAATTGACTATGCAGGAGTGATTTTTGAAATGTAATTTCTGCCAGAAAATTGTTTAAAGGCAGGGGAGACACGGTGGCACAGTGGTAGCAACCTCACAGGAAGTAGACCAGGGTTCACATCTCAGATCCTCCCTACGTAGCATTTGCATGTTCTCCCCGTGTCTGAGTGGGTTTCCTCTGGGCACTCTGGTTTCCTTCCACTGTCCACAGACATACAGGTTAGGTGAATTAGCAACACTAAATTGACCCTAGTGTGTGTGTGGTATGTGGGTATTCACCATGCAATGAACCGGCACCATGTCCAGAGTTTGTTCCTGCCTGGCAGCCTATGCTAGCTGGGATATGCTCCAACGAGAACAGCCCCAGAGTCTGCAAAAAAACACCAAACAAGACAATTAATGCTTAAAAAAAGATTTCTGGTAATGAAATGAAAATGTATGTATTTAAGGGCTTTCCAAGCAAGTTTTTTTGTCACTAAACATTGTGTACAGGAATAGAGAAGTGAAAAAGAATGCTGCTGCCTGCAACTTCCCAAACTGGAGCACACTGCTTCCACTGCTGGTATCAAAACCCTTCATATAGTAACAAATGTGTGAGATGAAACCAGTTCCACACTTGTCCTCCACTAGAAAACCCCAAATGGAGAAAGTAGGACCCCAGTTGTTCTCTGTCACAGACTGGGACGGAGATGTCCCCAAAAGTCTGAAATTTTGAAAACCTCTAGCTGATAGCAGAAATTGCCCATGCCTAGTAATTAATGTATTTTAAGTATAATTTACATTTCATTATTAGTAGTTTGCTGAACACAGGACATGATATGCAGTTCACTATGATAAACTTCTCAACACACAGTTCTAGTCTTGTGTATTTAATCCAACCATTTACTTTTTACTTAACTAATTGGGCCCAATCCTGGATTGCAGGGAACTACAGTCTGTCAAGGGAAAAATGGGCACATGGCTGGAATGAATCCTAAACAGTTTACTAGAGGATCCTCAGTGTTTGCCAAAGAAGGAGTACAGAAATAGAGGCCAGGCACTGAATCAAAATCCTTGAAATTAGATTAACTGTTGTTCACTCTTATTCAATATATATATTTTTTTACTTGTATTAAGAATGTTTGAGTGTTAAAATGTTATTTGTGGATATGTGCATTATAATGTGTAAAAAAAATAACTGTTTTCAATAGCATCACGGGACACAGCAAATTAAGACACAAGATGACAGCATCACTGAGTGCATAATAATGCCATAGTTATTAAATGTGATCTCAGATTTTGCATTGAAAGAATACAAGTCAACATGGTGGATTTATTTTCTTCAATCAAGCTCTAATGAAAACACAATAGAAACAAGAATTCATAAATGATGGATTTATACATTTAGTTGCACCCACCACCTCAAAGCATTTCTCGTCACCTGGATCCCAGCCCACCAGCCAATTAGTAATCCTCTCTGATAATGCACTAGCACAGCACAATTAGCAGATGTATAACCATGACCACAACTGGCACAGTTCCATCTCAGATTTATACAAGCTTTTCCTGTTACTATTTCCTTTAAAGTAAATCATCAAAAAAATAAAATGTATAAGATTAAGAATTTGTTGACCTAAATCTAGACATGGGTTACAAAATGCAAATCAGTAGAGGCTAACAAGAAAGTGGCCAAACAATAGAGGCCGACAACAGATTTACAAAAACAAAAAGGATTTTATCACTACATTTAGTGTAACAATTAGAATTATTACGCTGAATGCAAGAGCAAAATAAATACATAACAAAATTTGGAAAAAAAAATCACTTTGTGCCTTTCAATCTTAAAAACCCTTTTGTCAATGTTGAACAGCAATTCTGTCCCATGACAGCCAACATTTTAATGAGTTCATTATAACTCCAGGCTGTGCAAAACTGCACACCACTAAATAAACAACCTTAGCTGAAACTTACTGTCCCTATGGTGCTTTTTCAATGTTGGAATAACAAACTCCACCTAATCTTGTGTGATTATAAAAAATATATCCCTTAGCTCTATAAAAGGTGACTTTTCAGTAACCATGGACTACATACCCTTTTTTCTGTGAAGATATCACAGATACTAAATAGATTTGTTCTTTACATGCATGCATCACATTTTATCTTGTATAATTTCCAGTTCCACAAATTCACTCTAAATAGGCTCAATAAAAGTATTAATTAGTATGTAATGGATTAGTGTATCATCATAGGCCCAATCCTGATTTCTGCCTTATGTTGCAAAGGGAGACCTCAGCTCATATATCGTTAAACTAGCTTAAGCAAGTTTGACAATTGATAGATAACATCTTATTATTATGGACTATAAAATGATACCATGTAAAAATAAAAATCCATGCAAGGTGGTGTAGTTGTAGCACTGCTGCCTTGCAGTCTGGAGACCTGGGTTCGCTTCCCGGGTCCTCCTCCCTGCGTGGAGTTTGCATGTTCTCCCTGTGTCTGCAAATACAAGTTGCATGCTCATCTGATGGAAACCTAGATCAACAATTTCCTCCTTAACATGTATGTGCTGTAGCTCTCTTACTTCAGAATACAACCCACATTTAAAAAAAATGGAGAAATAATTTAAATTTGTGATAATGACTGAGGTACTAGTAAAACTACCCTCTGTCATTCCCCAAGTTTATGATTAATTAGGGTTTTAAGGCGACCGACTTTTAAGTTGACCAATTCTTAAGGCAATTCAATATGTAGATCAATTTGATATTTTAAACAAACTCATTACAGTGATCCCTCGCTATATCGCGCTTCGACTTTCGCGGCTTCACTCCATCGCGGATTTTAAATGTAAGCATATCTAAATATATATCACGGATTTTTCGCTGGTTCGCGGATTTCTGCAGACAATGGGTCTTTTAATTTATGGTACATGCTTCCTCAGTTTGTTTGCCCAGTTGATTTCATACAAGGGACGCTATTGGCAGATGGCTTAGAAGCTACCCAATCAGAGCATGTATTACGTATTAAATAAAACTCCTCAATGATATACGATATGCTTCCCGCGCGGCACTTGATTGTTTGCTTTTCTCTGTCTGTCTCACTCTCTCTCTGCCTGATGGAGGGGGTGTGAGCAGAGGGGCTGTTTGCACAGAGGCTGTTTGCTTAGAGGATACGGACTTCACATTGCTCCCTTCTTTGCGGCTGGCCACTTTATCGCGGTGCTTCGGCATACTTAAAAGACAAAAAGCACGTATTGATTTTTTGATTGTTTGCTTTTCTCTCGCGCTCTCTCTCTGACATTCTCTGCTCCTGACATGCATTCCTTTGAAGAGAGGATATGTGTGCATTCTTTTAATTGTGAGAAAGGACTGTCATCTCTGTCTTGTCATGGAGCACAGTTTAAACTTTTGACTAAAGGGTGTTATTTCATGTCTAGAGGGCTCTAATAATGTTAACAGAGTGGGAGAGTTTATAAGGGCTTAAAATATATAAAAATAACCATACAAACATATGGTTTCTACTTCGCGGATTTTCACCTATCGCGGGGGGGTTCTGGAACGCAAACCCCTGATCGAGGAGGGATTACTGTAATTTGGATATATTGCATTTGAGCGGTATTACTTTAATACTCGTAGTTTCTGTTATTTTTGTGATGAAATTTAAACTTTTTTTCTATATTGAGGTCTCCCTTTTGAACCCCCCTGATATTTACTACACGGTGAGGCATTTGTACTTCATCAACATTAATTATTTCCAGAGACATAATTTTGTCTATTTTTCCAGCGCATCGCACACAAAAGCAAGGGAACGATGGGAGCACCAGAACTCTGCTCACATCATGTCGCTTCGTACCGCAAGCTGCAAGTAGTAAGTCTGTGATAAGCGGAATACCGCTACGCTTTCCACTCACAGGACGGAAGGACAATCCCGACCGCTTTTATATAGTAAGAAAGAAGAAGAAGATATCGCACAGTCTGGAGTAGAAAATCATCTTTTACCTGGAAAAACGAAACTACAAATCCCATCGTGCATTGCAAAATGGACGGGGCGTGTGTGAAACTCCGCGCCTGCGTAGCACTCACGGGACGGAAGGACAATCCCAACCGCTTTTATATAGAAGGATAGTGATATCACAACAGTGTTAACACATTCTACATCCTTAAACAGGCAATATTCTAATTTTTACTTCACCACACATAAGCCAACCCAGGAGGTTACAACAAAGAATAATAATATATGTTGACCTGGGAAACTGTTGAGCTCATTTTCACAGTATGAAATAACAGTGCAAATTAAAATTTTGAAAAACTACATGTGCATTTGTCAGGCTTTTTTGTACACTATTCATATAGCTTCAGTTTAGCCATGGAGAAGACTTTAGAACAGTTTCCTCTTAATTAGCAAAATAAACAAAAGAAGTTGCATGCTTTAACTTGGCTAGCCAGATAGCTAAACACAATACCCTGATTTTACTTCCTTTACTCCAAGATTTAACATGACACTTGCGGCACAATTGCAGAAGTGGTTATCACAGCACTGGGGAGGCTTCCTCTCATTGCTTCTCTTTTTTTATATTCACTTCTGGGACAGATTTTGGCAGAGATTTATGGATATTTTGCAGCTAGCAAGTGTTTAAGTGTGTAAATATATTAATTTCTCAAAATTAAACCCATAATGAATGAATGAAATAATCCTGCAAATCCAACATCATACTAAATGTAAATGATCCTTGCTCAGTTAAGATATTTGGACCAGTACTTACCACATGCAATTGCCCAGTAAACCAGGGAATCAGGTGTTTGGTACAGTATTCTGTACGGTGCCACTCTTGCACTGGAGTCCAATACCACATCTAGGGTTCCCACCAGAAGGCCTGCAAACATAAAAATAGTTAACTCAGAAACTGAATACAAGACTGCACAAGTTTAAAGAGGAAAACACAGTTAAAATATATAAAATAAGAATACAGGCATTTAACACAGTTAGCCAAGAACTCATCAAGACATTTTTATTGTGTCTTTCTCTCCTATGTCCTGCTCAATATATTATCTTATTTAGGTTCATGCAACATTAAAAAATATGCTCACATTTAAATAGGAGGAAAAGAAAAATCTTTTAAGTAAGAAAGAAACCCAATGGTACAATTTCCAAAAAAACTGTGTGACGTGTTCTGGAAATTTTCAATAAGTTCTGGGTGTCAGAATTTGAAGACAGAAACTAGAAATCAAAACTATAGACTAGTGAGAGTAAAATGCATGTGCAAACTTTTGCAAAAAGAATGTGGCAAGAATCATGGTCAAGAGAGAGCTCAAACTGGAAATTTTAAGTTCAAACAAAACATGTTTGTTTTTATCTGTAGAAGTCCAGACAAAATATATATATTTGGATATACACAGAAACACACACACATATACATACAATATAGAACACATACACAAGAAGCACTCCTGCAATTGTCAGTAATTGTGGTTGCCAAGTAAACTAATGATTCAAGGACAAAATCTGTGCCAGAAATCTATTGATCCAACTGTTAGTGGTCCCGAACCGACTGCTAGAACAGAGGCAGGAGAAAACAGACAGTGTGCATGCATATCCAAGTAAAATGCACTCTTCAGTGGTATGATAAACAACTAAGTATTAAAAAAAAAAAAACAGAACACTGTTTAGGGAGGTTTTATTGTACTACTTTTATTGTCTCCACTTCAAATGAATGAATCAATTCCACTTTAGTCTGAAAGAGATGACCCTCCAGTACATGTATTTAAATTTTTCAAATATAGAAATGCATTGTGGCTCCCCCTATACTGTTCTCAGCAAGCTAGAATATAAATTAACATTTAAAGTAATTTCTTAGACGCTTTTCAATATGTAAAGTTTTGGCAAACTAAGCCAATGTCACATTTCATGACTTCTTGTTATGGTCTATGTTAGATTTTCCAACCGCAGTCTCTGGTCTCGTCACTGCACCATGTCAAATTCCACGATTGAAAATTGCAGCCCACGTCACCAACTGAGCGCCAATCTTCGACAGTCGTGCTCACCCAGTTTTTTGATAGCCAATAGCGTGCTGCCTGACAGAGCTTGCGCTCATTAAAGTGTTAACAGCTGCAGCACATTCAGTAGCAGTATCTGTGCTTTATTTCTTTTTTCCATTCTGTTATGGGATGTAAAATATGAGACAATAAACAGAGGAGCTTCTCTTCTGTTTGTGGAGTTTACAGCCCCCGCGCTGCCTGATGGAGGCAGTGTTGTACTGGGGCATTGTGAAGAGTTATGGTGCTTTCAGCTTCCTACATTCTATGCATTGTATTGCCGGCTGAACGCTCATTGGTTCTCAACTCTCGCCTGTAAACAGCCCAACACTGCAACCACTGCAATCTGTTGCAGACTAGTTGGTCTTAGTCGTTAGGGGTGTCATATTAGACACCAACTACCTGAAAATCACTGGAAAAATCTAATATGACATAGCCTTTATTTGGAGTAATGTGCCAAATCTCATAAACAAGCCCAGGCAACACGATGGACCATACTAACAGACTCCACATGCTGAATACGGTGTACATGCTTAAGGTCCCTTAAATGTTTTTTCCCCCTGACAAGAAAGCACAACATTTTCTCCCCGCTTCCACACCACCACCTTTTCACAAAAGCAGGAATAAGCATGCTGTATGTTTGTGAAGCTATTTGGGACACTCCACAAAGTAGCACTTATTATGTGGCCTTTGTAAATGCCAACCTGAGTTGCACTAATTTACTCAACTGTATTATTGATCAGATATTAAATATTTAAATGAGTTACAAACCACCAACCACTTCTGAAGTGCATCATGATGCTTATGGCTAGGTTCACTCCATTATAGCATTTGTCCCTCTTTCTCATTGATATGTACAAGATTTTCTGTCACAGCAATATGTCCACTTGAGGAAGTACAAGGTACACAGCTTTATAGTTCCTTTTTAAAGATAAGCACAAACTCTGAGATAAAATATAAAGCACATGTAGTTTACCACAATCCACGGAATTAACCCAATAATCAGACTACAAATTTGGAACATTTGGTGGTTTAAGAACACAACGCCATCCTGCAAATATAAGTAATATAAAAATAAATGTCTTACATTGTTTAATACACTTCAGCTATGCACGCGGAAAAAATGACAGCTTTTATATAAATTCCTCAGTTTATATCCAGTTATTCCTTAAACCTCTCTTCTAATTGGAGTTGCAATGGAGCTGGTGCCTACCTGAACTTATACAGAAAATACAGTTTTAATATTAGTTTAAAAAGAAAACAAAATTCCTCAGAGCTCTTATCAGAGGCAGGGAGTAGGTATAAATAACTAAGTATGAGTGATATGATCACTAATCCAATACACACACAAAATATTTCAGAGGACAGAACTTGTATCATCCAGAGAACAGCACATCAAGAAGCAATATCAGAGTTTACCCCACACAGAAAATTCAATAGCGGGCAACCACAGCAACAAATAATATAAATAACGAAAATTCTTAAGCATTTCCTCAAGTGGGGCTTAATGTCTTAAGAAAAATATGGCATGAAAAATGTGCATGTGCAGACAGCAGTTTGGTTTCTAGGCAGAGTATTACTGCTCCCATCTATACAGTTGGTCTTTGTGACCACTTGACCTGGGGCTCCATCCCAGAGTACAAATTGAAATGAGTCTTTTAAAATATTTTACAAAGAAGAGAAATGCAGCCCAATATTCAGAGACATCACACATAAAGATGGGAAGTTTTACTTAATTAATTTGTTGGAGCTTTTGTATTTCCCTACTTTAAAGGGAACGCTCCCCGTCTACTTTGGACAGACCCGGTCAATTCATTAAGTGACACAGGCAGGCACCATTTATGAAGCTTAAGGGGTGCAAGTTCTGGACACCAAGGGAGAAACCAGTAGCCGAACTTTGATGAGTAGGCATGGTTAACCGCTGGGTATCATTTATGAAACTAAAAATGTGCACGCTCCTTAAAGACCCCTGTATATACAAGAGGGTGCTGTATGGCTGCTGAAGGGGTGTGTGCTCCAGACACCGAGGGCAACATCTGTCCACCTTGTCTAGGGCTCTAAATGGGCTTCGACTTTGGGTGTTTAAGTGGTCCAAATAAAATCAATACTGTGCGCTGTGTGAATCTATACATTTTCTTGAGCACTGTGTGATTATACAGCGCACAGATTTATTAACCAGTTTTCCTTGCCATTCTCCTGCCAATGATAAACCAGTCACAAAGACAGGTAATAGAATTCTATTTAAAAAGTATTTTGTATCACTTACTATAATGTTCAGCGCCTTTCCTTGGTATCCACGTGTGCTTGAACCTCTCCTGACCAGGGCTCCATCTCTCAAGCATGTTCCCATAAAGCCTGCTTCTTAGACACTTGTTTTCAAGGAGACTTTCTCCCCTGCTGTCTGGCATTTATACTTTTCGTTTTTGAAAGTGACTCTCCCAACGTGTTTCAAACGTCTTTACTCATTTTTGTGTGTCTCACATTCGCACCTCTTCTTTTGTCATGTCACCAAAGCCAAACTGACAATTCACAACCAAGTAAAATTGGCCAAACTGATTGCTCAAAGGAATTAGACATGCAGACCTCAGTGTTTTATTCTATAATCGGCTGTGCAGACCTTCAAACCAAGTTATATGTTTAATAAGTTTGATAAATATTATGAATGACTTTTGGACAATGAAGGAACACTGATGTCTCTGCATTCTTCCTTCATACCTAATGTATCTCTTTGTATTTTCTAAACCATAAAAAAAAATCTTGAAAGGGAGACAAGACATGATCTTCTCAGAAATTCTCAGAAGACAATTTAACGTCACGCGAGACAAGACAGTGAGACAACATTTAAAACAAGTTCACGGACATCTAACCTAGCAGCTGTTGGAATGCTTCTGGCAGAAACACATCATGTGCTCCTAGCTCTTAAAACAATGGCAAGCAACAAGCAGAACATGCAGCTCGCCAGCAGCAGCAAGCCAGCAGATGATCCGACTGCTACTCCTTAGCATGCATTCAGCCAAATTTAACCACATAACCCCTTCACAACGCAAGCAGCAGAGACACGAAGTGGCAAAAGGATAGCTGCTGTACAGGGTTTTAAATGATTGACGCACAGCGCGACAAATAGAATACGCAGCTTGCCAGAAGATGATCCGACTGCTCCTCCTTAGCTTGCGTTAAGCCCACCCCCTTCACAATGCGAGCGGCAAAGACATGAAGAGGCAAAAGTACAGCTGCTGTACAGGGTTTTAAATGATTGACGCGCAGCGCAACAAGTAGAATACGCAGCTCGCCAGCAGCAGCAACAAGCCAGCAGATGATCCAACTGCTGCTCCTTAGCATGTGTTCAGCCGCCCCCCCTTTCACAACGCAAGTAATGTTATACGTCCTGTGAGAAAGAGATTTAACCATGCCCGGGGCTGGAATTAAAGGACAAGTACAGTATTGTTTTTACAAAAGTTTTAAAGTAAAAGTGAAAATAATGCATATGTAACAATTGTCATGAAAATAACAATCTCTTTAAATTGTATATCCGGTAAACCAAACACGGGGGTAGGCGAGCGAAGCGAGCAGGGGGCAGAGCCCCCTAGTCTATTATAAGATCAAGGCTGTATAAACGGTAAAGGGGTAGCCTAACAACAGCAGACCAATATCCAATTAAATATACATTTTCAGTAAGGGCTGATTAAAAAAAAAAAAAAAAAGTTAAGTTAATATACAGGGTGAGTCACAATTATGTTAAAAATAATGGTACTGCTATGTATATATTTATATACAATTTTTGTTGACAATTTATGTGCCACATATGTTGAACATGATGGCGAACAGATTGAGACATTCTTGTAAATCATCTTGCACATATGAAGTATGTTTTGTGAAGAAATTGTTTCCATCATTCAAAATGTTAACATAATTTTGACTCCCCCTGTATATTGACTTGTTGTGGGCTTTAAATGAACATATCTTTGTGTTCACAAAGCAATACAACCCCAAAGCCTTGTCATGGTAAGCTACTTCATCAGGGTGTTCAAGGACTATAACTGCACCATGTTAAGTCATTGGTGGTGTTTTTTTCCCAGGACTTCAGATTTATAGCATACTGCTTTTTCCTAAACATTTGTTTTATTAAACCTGATTATTCCGGATAGGCTTTTTCAATATTTTGGCCTCATTAGAGTAACAGTTTAAAAAGTAAAACTTGGATTTCCTAACCTGCCCACCTGCAAACAATGAATGTTTTTTTGACTATGCAATGGCACTTAGCTCTGTTACTCAGTTTTTGAGCACTATCATGGCTGCTATATTAAATTTAATCAGAGAGAGTCTTTTATTGCTATTTATTATCTGTTAACTTATGTACTGTATTACACGGTTATGTATTCTTAATGCTAAAAAAAAATGTACAATTAAATTTGAACATAATCAGTCCTATGACCAAAAACAGTTACAGAGTTACATTTTCCAAGAGGGGACCCCCCCCAGTCCAAAACCATCCAAGGGTGTCCCCGCTACTAGAACAGATTTCTACGGGGAATCCATGAATATGGTTGAACCTGTTTATGACTTTATCTCTGAGCAAATACAAACTATATACAATACATTAGGAGATAATGTTTTAACTCTAACATTTCTAGATATGCATAAACAGCAATACACAGATTAATTTGCTGAAGGTATATACCTCTAAATGTCTGAATTTAAAAGCTAAAAGAGAATGATTTAATTTAAATCCATTCCCGAAAAACAAGTGTCCTGTAATTCTCACAAAACAGAAAGTGGTAAACTTTATTCTGCATTTTTCTCACTCCATCCATCTGGCAGGACTACGATCATTCCCATCAGTAGATTCAAGACAGCTTCATGGGCCATTAAGGTTACTGAACAGCCAACCATAATAAACAAATATTGTAAGTTAAAAACCATCTTATATACAGTATGTGTGTGTGTGTGTGGATAGTTGGTTTACAAACATTACATTAAGGGAAAATGACAAGCTTACTTGGACTGAATGGCCTGTCTTCATTCCTGTTCTCCTATGTCTCTTTTCTTTAAAGCCTACCTTTTTAATACTACCTTACATTCTCAACTGCTGTACTAACACAGCAGGTGTACCATTCCTATTTCCTCTTTTTATATAGTAAAACAAGGCCATAATTTGATTATGGAAATTGTATTTCTTATCGCTAAAGTGTGACCTGGTTTTGAAAGACTGCAACATTACGCAATGCGGGCAGAAGGCCCTTCAGTATCATAGAAATGCCATATCTCTGATGGTCTATGTTTCTCTGCATAACTCAGTATTATTTGATAACAGACTGCAAAAAAGGTCAGAAGACAGAAAATGTAAGAAAAAGTAAGAATCTTTTCCATCTGCAACATGTAACAAAATGCATTACAATACTGAGTCAGCCACTGCACTTCCTGTATGCAGTTATCTCAAAGCTCCAAATGCTATAGCAGCTTCAAGAAAGAAAGACAACAGCTTTGACAAATATTAAGTATTACATTTATCTTACCTACATTTTTAAATGTACCTTTCTTTTTTAAATTAATGTGAACTTCTCGAACATGAATCAATGCTGGAACTGTTCCAAAAAGACATGTTAATCCTCCTGGACTGCATGCTTACATGGAATGCTGACGGCTTCACAGGACTCCATGAGGGAATGCACTTAAGACAGTAGTGCTAACAAAGCATTTTGGCATTTCATTAAAGAGCAGGAAAAAAAGCCAAAAATAGCACAGTCACTTTACAGCACCCACCCCACTGACTTTCTTACTTTTTAAAACACTTGACTGTAAAAATAAATTAAATGGTTAAGAATGTTTCACACCAAGCTAAAAGAAAATTAAGATAGACTGAAGAAAACAGAGTAGAAGTAAACACCATGGACTTGTTTCTTTTTACACAGCATAAATAATTTAGTCCGCTTTAGTAATTATATTGTTGGACTTGCAAGAGGTGTAACAGTACCCCAAACACAAATGCGCAGAACCAAGTCCCACATTTAAATAGGAATTTATTTATAATTATGTACCTCGAAACAGGCTTCTTTATAACAGTTCACCCAAGCACAATGCAATGCTCTTTCTTCTCTGTCTCCCTTATCTCTTCTCCCCAATACCTCCCAGCAACCCTGTCCACATCCTCCCAACTCCAATCACACCCAGGAAATGTGGAGCAGCCTTCTGACCCAGGAGACTGCCCTAATGTCACACCTGGGAAACACCTCCAAGTTTGGCATGATCTCCTTAAACAAAAAAAACTACCTCCCTCTGCAGCTCCACCTGGTGGTCATCAACTGCCCCAGCAGGACTGCCCACCAGAACTACTGCAACCAGGTTGTACTGTGGGTGCACCACTGTGAGCACCACCAGCAGAATGCTGCCACTTTTTGCATCGGGCTGTTATCTGTTTGCAAATGACAGTCCCCATCTGTTCTTTCAACACAGTCAGGCAACCTTTGGAATACATTTTTAGAGTACCTTGGACAGATGGAACTTTGACCCCAGAGGGAAATTTGGCTTTTTAAAGAAACTCTTTAAATAAATACATAAATACTTAATAGATAAGTAAAATATAGATACACATACACACTTTGTTCTGAACACACTACTGCTGAATGATTTCATTGGTTGAAAGTACTCAGTGTCCGTGTGTCACAGAGAGAGGATGTACAGCATTTTTAATAATGATACTCAGTTTTGTTTTAATTCTCTCCTTTGCTACGACCTCCGGGGGTCAAGAGTGTGTCCTATTATTGAGGCTTCCCTTTATTAGCTTGCTCATTTGGTAGGCCTCTCTTGAAGTGATGTCACCAGCCCAGCACACCACACTGACCATCACAGAGTTGTAGAAGATGTGAAGGATGTCCCTTCCCACATTAAAGGAGCGCAGTCTCTTAAGGAAAAAGTGCCAGCTCTACCCATTTCTTATATAGTTCCTCTGTGTTACAAGACCAGTCCAAACTGTCATTAATGTGGACCGACAGACAGACAGACAGATGATCACAAGAATCATGGGAAAGAGGGTCCTTTCATCGGATTGGCTGGCCCAGCACTGTTTCAGCCGTGGAATGGCCAAATGGGGGAGGCAGCTTGATGGATGATGTCTCCAGGACTCTAAAAATATCCAAATCTTATTATGTGATATCATCTACTGTTAAATTCTGCTCTGTACTTCTAAAATTTTTATTTTTATACTGTATTGAGGATTTGTTATATTCTGTGTATTGTATTGTATTGTATTGACCCCCTTCTTTTGACACCCACTGCACGCCCAACCTACCTGGAAAGAGGTCTCTCTTTGAACTGCCTTTTCTAAGGTTTCTTCCATTTTTCCCTACAAGGTTTTTTTGGGAGTTTTTCCTGGTCTTCTTAGAGAGTCAAGGCTGGGGGGCTGTCAAGGGACAGGGCCTGTTAAAACCCATTGCGGCACTTCCTGTGTGATTTTGGGCTGTACAAAAATAAACTGTATTGTATTGTATAGATAGATACTTCATTAATCCCAAGTACTTGTAGGAGTCGACCACCTCTACATCCACTCCTTGAATAGTGGCTGGGCATAGAGGCTCTCTTGCTATGTTATGATGCAGATAATTCTCTTTGCACCAAGAAACAAACTTTTCCACCCGACTCCTCTCCTCTCCTCTGTCTTATCCCCTTATCAATACAATCCATAAGTGCAGAATCATCTAAGAATTTCTGACCTGCTGTTATATTTATAGTCTGTGGTGCACAAAGTAAAGTGAAAAGGAGACAGGATTGCTCCTTGTTTTGCTCCAGTGCTGTTCACATCCATATCAGAAACACAGTCCTTGAGTCTCACAAACAACTGTCTGCCTGACAGATAGTCCATTGTCTATTATTTGTTCTCAAAGCAATAAACCAGATCAGTATACATTCTTACAATATAATAATGTTCCACAGCAAACAACATTTTACCACACCAAAAAAAAAAAAACAACAAATAAATCAAAATTTTTGTGTATTGCATATTTACAATATAATATATTACAGTGTATGTTTAAAGCATCTAGTGGCTGTGCATATTAATTACACTATATAAAACAAAACCAGATTGACTTTCTTTCATTTATGCAGTGGTAAAAAGTACTGTACACAACATAAACATAGACTGCAATCTCAACAATGCAAAATTTTCCCTACATAAAGCTATGATACTTAGCAGTAAAACAATGTTGCGTTTACACCCTTTGGCCAACATCATTACCTCTGAGCAATCTGGTTAACCAATAGTCTTCTCCAAAATTCATACTGTAAGTGTGCCAAGAGTCACTCAGATTGTGTAATCAGTTTTTGAGATGTCTAGTCTACTGAGTCACACCCTCATAGATAAACAAACACAGTCAAAGATGACCAAATGTTAACATCTGTAAAAAAATAAATAATGAGAGCTAAAATTCCACGAGCAGACACACACACAGTCAGACATATCCTCCAAAACAAGTCAAATCATGTTCAATGCATCCACCTTTTGAAAACTCAATATAGAGAAAAGCCAAGCAAAATGTCCATGTGTGCCAGTTTCTTCCACCGTTTCTTCCATTTTGCTTGGCTTTTCTCTACATTCATAATGGCTAACACGGTACAACACCCTAGTACTAAAAACTCAATATAGAAATTCTGATTTTGACATTGTAATGTTTTCTCTATGCATAAACCTTTGGATATGTAAGGATAGTAACATTAAAAAAATACCACTTGAATTGAATAAATTCTGCAAATTATAACTAATGATAAAGTACAAGTAGAAAAAAGCCTGACAGATGATCCCAACCTAACTTCTCACTTTTACGAGCCTTTTCAGCATCATGTATAGTTGCTCAAAGTAACTAATAAATACACATCTCAAAGTAGGCGAGGGGTTACATACATGTTGTACACAACATTAAGTACAAACTCACATAAAAATGAGCACAAACCTCACTATACATTTACCATATAAACTCTAAAGTGTTAAAAACTACTTTATTGCATATATCTTAAATAAGAAATCTGTCTCTTTCATAAGTGTTTTGAGCATTCTTTTATTTGCAAAATGAACAAAGATTTCACAGCTTAAATCCAATACTTAAGTCAATGAATGCATAATGCAACCCAAATTTAGAAGTAATTAATTAAAGGCAAACAGACTGCAATTCCACTAAATGGTATAGAGGACATTTATTAAGAAAGGTAGTACTAAATGGCCAACCCGTTAATCCAACATTTCTATACAGCTGTTTTAACAAAATGTACATTAGTGCAGACAATAACCTGAAAACACTGAACAAGTAATGTAGGATCTGAAAAAGGCTAAAAGGATTTGTAAAATATTACTTAGGCCATTGAGTATATTAAAAGGATGACCACACTCATTTTCATACTACATTCATCTTCAAAAAAAACAGAAAAGTCAGTCATTGATTTACTATGGGTTATGGGGCTCGGCCTATCTCATCAGCATCAGATGGATGGCAGAAAACACCCTTGAAAGGTGTGTTAGTGTACTGCAGGTCACAACTACTCACACACCCACAACACACTCACCCCCTAGCCAGTTTAAAGTCATCACATAGCCTTAGGCTGTTATCTGTGTGGCGTCAGCTTGTTTTCCCCATGTCTGTATGGATTTTTCAAGAGGTATTCTGTTTTTTCTGCCACATGCCCAAATACTTAGATGTCAGCCTGACTGATGATTCTAAATTGGCCTTGTGTGATTGTAAGTGGAGGTATGTGCATGAGTGAGCCCTGAAATGGACTGGCATCCTGCCTGGAGACGGTTCACGCCTCGCAGGTAATCCAGCTGGTATAAACTCTATCCACCTTAAACAAGAATTGATTTAAGCAGGTTTAAAAATGTTATGTCACAAATAATTTTAACATTTGAAAAAACTGGAATGCCTAGGGTGGAAAAACACACAGAGTGTAACAGGGCTGTGATCTGAAACCAGGACCTTGAAGTTGTGAAATTGCTGTGTTGATGACTGTAACTAAATTAACAAGTCTTTAAGATAAAGAGAAGAAACCAGGTTGACTAGGAAAAACGAAACATGTAGACATGGAGAAGAAATGCAAATGCCACACACATACTGACTGAGCTAAGAAATAAACCAAGACCCACAGAGCTGTAAGACAAAACTCCACAAGAAATTTGGCATTTTTTTGTTTTCAAGAGGAAAATATTTAAAGATTAACTGTAAAGTTTGAGATGAAATTTTTTGTTACTGATAAAAGTAGATAAACTGTGACAGATGCAAAGCAGAAGATGATAACATTGCATCCCCCACCTCAAAAATATAGGTCATAGCTTTGCTGTCCAATGTAACATTTCATACGAAGGTGACAAACATCTCACTGAGGGAGTTCAATTATATTGAGGCAAAAGGGCGAAGGCATGCAGGAGGAAAAAAAACAGCAGCAAGATATACAACAAAAAGGTCACACTTACTGGAGAAAAGACAATCACCCATGACTGGCTAAAGGCTTTGTAAACGCAATGAAACAAAGACTGAAAAATCACAGATCTTATCACAGAATCACAGAGCTTATTATTATGGAGAAAGTAATACAAAAAGTTATGAGTAAAAATACACAAGCTTTGAAAGATGCTTTATTAAAAAGTGTACTTCAACTATTAATAAAAGTAAAAGTGAAACTAAAAAAAAGAGTCAATTTTACTACTGAAGCTGCTGAAGTTAGTTCAAGCTATGAGACCTTTCCATCTTTGGTTGTTTAATGTTTCCTCTAGGTATCTGGTGGCCACTTGCATTTGGTCTGGTTTGACACACTATCTACTTAAACAATTAACTATGTGGCCTCAAAGGCAATCATAAATTCAGCATGGAGCAGGTTTGCCTCTATATTCTTCAGTTCAGAAAACCATTATAAAGCTGAAATTTTCTTTAAAAAATGTGAGCCAAATGCACCACACTACATATGCCATTTTCTAAGCTCACTTAATCCTGAGCAGGATCGTGGTGGCTAGAGCCTATCATAAGAACATAAGAAATTTGACAAACAAGAGGAAATAACTCAGCCCATCAAGCCCATTTGATTAGCTAATAGTAAAACTGCCCCAATATCTTATCCAGATTTTTCTATTCCAGTAAGCACAAGGCAGAAGGCACTAGTCCAACGCAAGGAAACAATCACTGCACGCACACGCACACACACGGGCCAGTTTAGCATAGCTAATCCACCAAAACTGAATGTCTTTGTATTGTGATAGGAAACCCACTTATACACGGAGAGAACACGCAAATTCCACCCAGGGAGGATCCAGCATGCTAACACTCCTCTCCTTAATACGAGGCAACACCACTACCACTATGCTGCCATGTAATGAATGATTAACTACAACTGGATGGGGCTCTCTAATCCAGGAAACACAAACTGCAGGAACATGCCAATTAGGTACAGTGCAATGAAAACAAGCCATCAGCATTCCCTCTTTAGTACACCCACAAAAAAATCTGAAAGGTAACCACTACTGTCAAAAGTAAAACAGTATGACTACTACCATAATGCAGCTGGGACTCTATTGTATCATCCAGGTCAATCAGGCCAGGAAGTGAAGCAAGGCTTCTGTACTACCCATGAACTGATCTCATGCCAAGCTCTTCCTGTGGATCACCCAGCTATGATTACGGAGTACAGGTCAATGTAAGGTTAGAGATATTCTCATCAGATGACTTGAAAGTCAGAGAAAGGTTACTGCAACAATACAATAACAGCTTATTTTTCAGTATAAAGTGTTCTCTGTGTGTGTGTGGGTGTGTGTCTTCTGTATTTCACCTTATAAATTTTCTTGTATTAGGAACTTGTTAGTTTTCACATACCCCTTGGAGTCAGAGCGCAGGGTCAGCCATTGTACAACACCTCTGGAGCAACTGCAAGTTAAGGGCCTTGCTCAAGGGTCCTGCAGAGCAGGATCACTTTTGGTAGTAACAGGGACTCAAACCAGCAACCTTCTTGATACCAGTGCAGATCCTTAGCCTCAGAGCCACCACTCTGCCCAAACTGAAATTGAAAAGTGACAATGCAACAAAAGAAAGCTGTTGATATTTTTCTATGATACAATCCATTTCTTATACAGTAATCCCTCCTCGATCGCGGGGGTTGCGTTCCAGATCCCCCCACGATAGGTGAAAATCCGCGAAGTAGAAACCATATGTTTATATGGTTATTTTTATATATTTTAAGCCCTTATAAACTCTCCCACACTGTTAACATTATTAGAGCCCTCTAGACATGAAATAACACCCTTTAGTCAAAAGTTTAAACTGTGCTCCATGACAAGACTGAGATGGCAGTTCTTTCTCACAATTAAAAGAATGCAAACATATCTTCTCTTCAAAGGAGCGCCGTCAGGAGCAGAGAATATCAGAGAGAGCGCTCGCTAAGAAAAGCAAACAATCAAAAAATCAATATGTGCTTTTAAGTATGCAGAAGCACCGCGATAAAGCGGCATTTTGTAGAGGAGCGTCCGTATCCTCTAGGCAAACAGCCTCTGTGCAAACAGCCCCTCTGCTCACACCCCCTCCGTCAGGCAGAGAGAGTGAGAGAGATAGAGAGAAGCAAACAATCAAGTACCGCGCGGGAAGCATATCTTATATCATTGAGGAGTTTTAGTTAATATGTAATACATGCTCTGATTGGGTAGCTTCTAAGCCATCCGCCAATAGCGTCCCTTGTATGAAATCAACTGGGCAAACAAACTGAGGAAGCATGTATTATAAGTTAAAAGACCCATTGTCCGCAGAAAGCCGCGAACCAGCGAAAAATGCGTGATATATATTTAGATGTGCTTACATTTAAAATCCGCGATAGAGTGAAGCCGCGAAAGTCGAAGCGCGATATAGCGAGGGATTACTGTACAACATATTAAAGGACTTTGGTAACATATGGGCTTCAGCGTATGAAAAAGAAATGACGATATAATCCATCAGTTTTACAGATGACAACCTTTGAGTCATGCTTTATGTTTGTAATATTATATAGCACATTGAGGAGAAAAGTTCATGGCTCCTAGTACAAAACAGAATAAAAATTAGAGGTAAAACATTTAAGAAATGAAAATTTTAACATAATAGATGAGAATTGCAGAGCACCACATTCTCCCGTGCCTTGACATGCTAATGGTCCTATCTGAAAAGAGATACATGTATTAATAAGAATGGAATTAATACAAGGCGAGACACAAAAATAACCAGACTGGGATTGGGGCTTTCCTGGAAAACCGTCTGGAGGTCGGCCGGACGTTTATAGAACTATATCCCCTGCTACACGCCCCCTCTCAAACCGCCAACCGGCTAGGTATATCCTGTGTATAGCCCCGTCAGTATTTGCACAACAATTGCGACACGAGTTGTTAGGATAACGTCAGGTGAAAAAGATCTAACAGTAAATTAACATCAAATTTGTCACAAATTTTCTTTTTCCATAAAGCAGTTTTTGACTGACAAAAACATTTGCCCGATTTAGCTCCCTGTGATTTTTACTTGTTCCCGAAAATCAAAAGTAACCTTAAAATGATTACAGTTTTCTTCAGTGGATGAAGTGAAGACAAAAACGACAAGCCAGATGAACAGCCTCAAGCAAGAAGACTGTTTTAATCAATGGAAGATACATATGGAGAGATGTAGAGATTGGGAGGGGGAGTATATAGAAGGTGACAATGTTTAGAATGCTGTAATTCATCAATACATTTTATTATTTTTTTTTTTACCAGTTCAGTTATTTTTGTGTCTCACCTCGTATGCTTACTGATTTTGGACAGCACACAAATGTGATTTTTCAGAACTGTATGGATTTCTAACTTATAGGTGTGCGACATTTCCTCTGCATTGACTGAAGGCTCCATTCTAAATCGTTGTTGGTCAAACTGCCAGTGTGCCTTCTAATAACCAAGCATCTTATACACTTGTGGAACTGGCAAAAGGTGGTTTAAAAAAATGAACAGATGGCTGTCAAAAGTTTGCCAGAAAAAGGGCATTTGAATTCACTTTGTGGGGATAGTTTCCTGAATCCCTGAAGCAGAATAAGTGGTTTTAATAATGTATGAATGGAAAGATGAGTTTTAGGAAAAGGGAACAGGAGTAGGCAAGGAAGCACTTTCTAAATTAAAATGACATGTATTTTTATTACAGCCTTCTGTGAATCTTTAAAAAAGTCCAAGGATGTTACAGAACAAGCAACATTGCACCATCTCAATAATCACGTAAGCAGAAATGAGCCTTAGATCATTTATTCACAAGACAGTATAAACCATAGTTAGCTCACCCAGGATTTCCCACAGCTGTGCACAGACTACCCAAAATAGTCAGATACTAGCTGAACATATCCGAGAATATGAACAAGAGATCTGGTTGACTGAGCGGTCTAGTACTATTACATGAAAACTGGTACTGTTTACAGCTGTGTTTCTCAACCACCAGGACACAAGTTGCTATTTTTTATTCCTGAATTCTGACAAACACGTTTGACTCACCAAGCCACACTCCACACTGGGTCATGAGTTGCCTTTTTTCTTTCTTTTTTTTTTTTTTTTTTTTTTAATAAATGGTAAGGAGGTTGTAAGTGGATTGCTGCTCATATGATTACACTCAAATTCATTTGGGGGGAATTCCCTGCTCAGACAATTGAGCTTGAACTCTGACCAACAAGCTTGATTTAAAGAGGGGGCTACAGCCCCAAACCATGCTATATGTGTGTCAGCGGGCCGCACTGTAACAAATACTATTATACAAAGTTACTGTAGCTTTCTTTACAATACTGAAAACTTTTAAAAAATGTAACACTTAAAGTTTAAAGAAAAGCAATTTATTTCCATACAATCTCCGTACAACAGTGTACAATTAGAGTTTTAGCCTCTTAGCTAGATCCTTATATAGGAGTCTTACAGTCTGAGACTTATTTCTTTTGTCCCGACACTTGGCATCTCTTGTTAGTAACCAGTTCGTCAATATCAGGCATGAAATCTTGTGCAGCTGCAATTTTTATGAGGGATGAAAGGTGCTCGACAGTAAGTCTTGAGCGATATGGGGTTTTGGTAGCTTTCATTAATGAAAACAATTGTCATAAAGGTAAGTGCTTCCAAACATAGACAGTACTCTTGATGCCAACTTACGGATCTGCACATACGAGGGTGGCAGGTAAGCATACAAGCCTGGCACACCAACTTCATTATATTTTGCCTTCAGAATAGAATCTGACTGCAGTTCAATCAATTCCATTTGGATATTCTCAGGCGCATTCTCAAGGTTGTAAAAGTATGGTGACGTAAACACCGCAAAGTCCTGTTCATGTGAACTGAAATCACGAAAATGCTCACTGAATTCATTACTCAGTAATTCAAGTTGGAAAGCAAATCCCTTAAAAATCTAATTTTACTTTACTAAGGTTACTTTAAAGTTTATATTGTAAAATAAGCCGATATGCAAAAAGCACCCTGACCTACACTAATTTTACAAACTCAAAATCACAAAACATTGTTAATAAGCAACTCACCAACTTCTCACATCCACTTCAGATCTTCAGCTGTAGTCTGCACTAACTGTTCATTACAATACTAGCACAAAATTACATAAAACTAGAGCAAAAAAACATGAAAATCCATCCATCCATCCTGTTCTGCTTATTCGAGATCAGGTTGCAGGGGCAACAGCTTGAGCAGAGATGCCCAGACTTCCCTCTCCCCAGCCACTTCTACTAGCTCTCCCGGGGGAATACCGAGGCGTTCCCAGGGCAGCCGAGAGACATAGTCCCTCCAGCGTGTCCTGGGTCTTCCCCTCACCAGGGAGGCGTCCAGGAGGCATCCTGATCCGAAGCCTGAGCCACCTCATCTGAATACTCTCGATGCGGAGGAGCAGTTCCTCTCGGATGACTGGGCTTCTCACCCTATCTTTAAGGGTGCAGCGACCCTGGCTGAGTGATGGTCAACTCTCAGACTGATGGTTTATGAATTTTATTATCGTTTCCGTGACCTTGTTCCATAAAAACACCGTAAGAGCTATAAAAGGCAAAGTACAAAATAAAAAGCATGTAAATAACTTAACATAAACATTCGTAACCTTTGCTTTACACATAACACAGAGAAATTAATACCTTGTTCACTTTTCAGCGAGGTGCTTGATTGTTAACCCCATATGTCGCCATTTTCCTTTCCTATTCCCGGCAAAACTGCACAATTAATTATGCAAACTAAAGACACCCAATAACTTGTCAAAATAAAAGTCACACAAATGCTGTAATTTAAGCCCTGCTAAAGCATCATGTGTCCTTTACAAAAGGAAAGCCCAGACACTCTGCAGAGGAAACTCATTTCAGCCGTTTGTATTCGCGATCTCACTCTTTCGGTCACTTCCCACAGCTCATTACCATAGGTGACGGTAGGAACGTAGATCGACCGGTAAATTGAGAGCTTTGCCTAATGGCTCAGCTCCGTTTTCACCACGAAAAACCGATGCAGAGCCCACATCATTGCGTACGCCGCACCGATCCGCCTGACGATCTCCCGCTCCATTACATGAAAATATGCAAGCTATTACTACTCGTGATGGTCAGTTCTGCCCAGTGGCCAGACTCAGCAGCCAAGCCAGTAGTGTAGCCTGTCAGGCTGCTGCAGCCTAGAACTTCAGATGTGACTAAATTAACTTTGGTCAAGGGGGGGCAGTGTCATGCCTAGGATATTGAGGAGCTGATGCCGCAGCTGCAACTATACTAGCAGATGACGTTTCCGGTACCGTAATGCCATGGGAAAATGTGCTTTTGTCAGAAGGCGGAAAAAAGAAAAGTCAATAAGTAACGCCGAAGATGCAGAATGATTCAATCACAAACGATAGCAATCATTTTGTACAAGTTTAGTGCTAACTAGGATCTGTCACGCGGGCCACACAGATTTCTGTTGAGGGCCGCAAGCGGCCCGCAGGCCGCGTGTTTGACATGCCTGTTCTACAGTATGTTGTGACTGTACTTTTAATGTTTCTGCTTAAGATGGTCTGGAAATAAAAACTTTTTATAACACATTAAACTATACTAACAAACCATGGAATGAAATCAAACCAAACCACCACACCACCAAAATCATACCCAGCAATATCAATGCCACCCCCCATCTTAAACCCCATGACCCCAGTAACAGACACTCCAACTGTTCTTTCTTCATATCTCTAACACCCAGTAGTAATGCACTTTCCCATCTGTAAACCTAATGTCCCAATAATTAATGTGCCCTTGCTTCACTTCCCCTGCCCACCGTCCCCTACCCACACTAAAGCACCCTCTCAGCCATATAAATAATATACTGAAACTCCTCCCTATCTGCACATTCATAACAAACGCTGTCTCACTCCTCCTCCTGCCTACACCCCCAACCAATTAAATATCACACACTCAGTCTCCACCCCCTCCCACAATCCATTAACTAATGCACTACCCCTCCTCCTTCCCCTATCCCACACCTCATGAAAGCAGATCAGGACTACTGAGCGAGTTCTTTATATTTGTCAGTTCTGGCACATCACTAGTGTATCAAGGATAATAGAATTTCAGAAAATAAATGAGTTAATTGGTGCACCGAATGCTTTATGGAGTGATTTATTTTTATCAGCAATAATATCTACATCCTCACTACAGCAATATTTCCAAAAAAATCTGGTTTAAATGGAAGACTGGCCAACTGACAGACACATATAGGTTTTAAAATAATATGCCACCATTTAAAAACCTGAACTAAAATACAGTGGAACCTCGAGATACGAGTTTAATTCGTTCCAGCACTGAGCTTGTATAGTGAATTTCTCGTATCTAGAACAAACTTCCCCATTGAAAATAATGGAAATCCAGTTAATCCGTTCCGCACCCCCAAAAATATCAACATAAAAATCAATTTTCCTAACAAATAACACTGATAAATAATATATACAAGTGGAACCTCGATTTGTGAGTAACTTGGTTTACGAGTGTTTTGCAAGACAAAATACATTTTTTAATTAATTTTGACTTGATAAAACGTGCGATGTCTTGCAATACGAGTAGTATGGATACACTTTGTCTGCTGAGCGTCATGTAATCATAACTGAGCTCTCTCTCTCCTTATCTCTCTCACTCGCACACGCGTCTCTCTCTCTCCTTATCTTTCTCGCTCGCGTCTCTCTCTCTCTCTCTCATCTCTCTCGCTTGCGTCTCTCTCTCTCTCATCTCTCTCGCTCGCGTCTCTCTCTCTCGCGTCTCTCTCTCTCTCTCCTCTTGAGGGCAATCGTCTCCTATTCTCCGTCTGAATGTCCGCGATATTTTTGGATACGCTTATACGGTGAACTGCTAAAGCGAAACAATGAAATCATAAGCGCACAAACGCGTAGCTTCTCACGCTACGGGAAAACAAGGAACACCGAGTGAGCTGACGGGCTGGCAGCATCAGCTTGGGTGAATCCCCGAGTCGAGGCAGATCGGGAAACACGTCACGCATACCCACAGCCTGGCTCGTGGCTCGTTACGCGAGCCAATGCTCGTATTTAGATCCGAATTTTTGCTCATACTTTCCTCGTATCTTGAATTTCTTGTATACAGAGCTGTTCGTATCTTGAGGTTCCACTGTATATGAATACACCTAAGAGCCAAACATAAAATATGTAAGGGGTTAACCTAAAGGGCCTTCATCCTGCTGATCTTAATGTTTCCTTCCTCTTGAGAATCAATTTCTGTAAACATTTATGTTCAAAGCAAAAGGCTTTCCTCGATGCTGTTATTTGGAGAATTGGCACTAAGTATCAAGTCACACTACAATGGCATCAAAGCAGTCAATTACATAATGGTTGTCTGAAAAGTAAAGGTGCAATACAGCATTAATGGAAAATGGTTGTCAGTTATCTTCATCACAAAGAACATTTACTTGTACTGTAGGACTGGTTCAAGATCCTCTTCCTTTGTTAAGGGACTCTGCTGTGTCCCATTCACCTACACACACCCAAAAAATTAAAAAGAGTGTAGTGGGCATTCAAGGCTGCATATGTTAGCTGCTTCCTTTGGGACTAAGTATTGCATATCATTTTTTTTAAAAAGGATGTTCAAAAGCAAGCAGAAATCTGACACTTTCATTGCCAACAGCCAACCATAAAGACTTCATGTTTGTGCTACAAAAAACACCAACAACGGCAATATTAATACAAAACTACAAACCCACAGTCCACAGGGTACAACATGCTCAACTAAACAGTTTAGCAGCCCCACACCCCCTCCCACCAGATGAACAAGAGGTCACCAAAGTTAAGCTTTCAGGTCAACACCATCAGAGGCCATTTGTCTACATCAACAACCCCAGGACTGCCTCACATGCCTGAAACTGACAAGACACTGTAAAAATTGGCAATCAAACAGATGGCTAATGAGTCAGAAAGGTCAAACTTCCTCCATTTATTACAGGTCAGCAAGGCATTGACCAAAAAAGACATCATTTATTTATTTATATTTATATATAAAAAAGCCAAGTACGGAATGAAGGGCATTATTCACGGTTATAGAAGGGAGACCTTGCATCAGGCCAGTTTAAAACCTGACATTAGTGCATTGCTCTGTAAATCAACAAGCAAAGTGATTGTGGAACCAAAAAAACAGCTGACTTACTTCTTCATTCTGTTCAATAAATATTTCTATACAATTCCTTTCATGGCTAGCAGCATGAGAATGTGCTTCAATGCAGAGTAAATGATTATCCTGGGCAAGACACAATATAATGATATGTGTTTAGATCAGGGAGTAACTTTTTAATTACAAGTACCTCTATAAAGCGCTTTACAAATCATGATACGATTAAAATAGTACATTGAAACAAAAATGAATAACTAGTTAGCTGCTGGCAGCTTTACTAAAGGGAGGCATACAGAAATTACGGGGGACCTGGCTTATATCAATGTGAACAATGTCTCCTTAGTTATGGAGGGCCCTGTGGATTTTGAAAGGATTGACTTTATATTTTGTGGAATGTTGCATTTTACTGTCTTTAGGTTAAAAAAAAGAAGACACGGCAGCTCTAATAAAAGACGCTTTATTTCTAAATTGACAGAACTTCAAGCTGCAAAAAGACATACATAGTCCTCACTTAGGCTTGGCAAACCACTAGGAGGGAATGCATGCTCATTTATACATAATGTTTGCATATTTCTAGTTGCCTATGGCTATAATGATCACATCTCCTATCGTTTTAAGCACTGAGTTTACCAACAGTAGAAAGGGTAAATACAAATGCACACACAACTGCATCAGATTCATTAATCAATTTATATTTTAGGTTTTTAGACTTTCCTAGCACATGTCTTAGAACATATTTAGTATTGTAGGTTCAGCATGGTACCAAAAGGGGTTGGCACAGCTGCCTCATATTTCAAGAATCCACTATATGGAGTTCATATATACTCTGTCATCTTGTTTCTCTTCCCCATCCCAAAGAACTGACCCTTTTTGAGTACATACAGATGTGTGTGCGCTGACTGACAACCCTTCCAGGTTTAGTTTCCACCTTGCTGGCAGTGCAGCTGGGATTGGAAACTGAATACACTGGTTAGAAAAAAAGGATGAATTAATGTTAATAACTTGAAATCCAGCACCTGTAAGTGCCAGACAGGATTATCCTGCATCCCACCCGGGAGAAAAGGGTGACCATTGCCAAGAAGGAAAGTGAGAATGGAAGGAAAGCGATAGCCTGGCAGCCTGTCCGAGGTTGGTATGGGATCCTTACCCAGACAGGAGGACAAAACAAAGGAGGAGTGAGGAAGGCTCCTATTTCAGAACAGGTTTATCCCCCACACGCTAGATGGCAGCATTCCAGGACCTAAATAACCATGTAACACCTGCAGGGTATGATGGGAATTGCAGTGCCATTAGTCAGCCCTGCAGGGTCCTATGGGTGCCACCAGGTGGTGGTGCAGGGATTTTTGGGGCTTCCATTTGACCCAGAAGTGCTTCCATTGGGCTGTGCCCTGGCACCAGAAGTACTCCCAGGTGCAACATAAAAGGAAGGTGTCCAACCTGCTCCAGTTAGGTCAGAGTCAGAAGGAAGAAAGGAAGGCAATGCTCACTGGAGAAAGGTGGATGGACAGAGAAAGAAGAGAAGAATAAATATTGTTTGTAATCATGCTGGGGCAACCTTGGAGAAACCTTTGTGAGGTAGTTTAATAATAAAAACTCAGTGACTGTCCAGGAGTCCAGGATTTGGGGCTTGGGGGTTACCTCTATTTGTCACACACTTTATGTAAAAATGTTCTGAATGCCATCAGTCTTGTACAAAGCAGAAGTTGGGAACCCAAAAAAATTACCCTATATTCACCAGGTGTCTAAGAGTGAAAATATGATCCATATGTTGCTGGAAACTCAGGGTTTGGCCCTACATTTACATGCACCAATAGAAAATATTTAAAACTTAAGAAGGTTTCTAATTGGTCAAGTACTTAGGAGATCTCACTCTTTCTTAAACATTAACAAGTTGTCAACTCTGGCAGGAGGCTAACAGTTTGATGACAAATCAGAATAAATTAAACCATAGTAAAGAAAACAATGTTACTCCAACAAAGCTAATTTTGTAATATTGGTTTTTGATCACATTTCTTTTTTAACTGACTGTTAGCTTGCACACAGATTTCATTATGAAAGCAGCATTTTGTTTTCATATTTCTTTCTTTAAAACAGTATTTAATTAAATGAAAATGATCAAATACTAATTTTTCGTGTGTGCACATACAACAATATTTGTACATGATCCTCATTTCTCTATGTTTTATAGGCACATATATCTAGACTTGTGAACTATGGTTCTATCTTAATTCAAAGGGTAAGTATTGTGTTCATCTACAAATGGCACAACCTGAGAAATTAAATTCTTCTATATAGTATCTGCCATACAGCACAGCTCTACAATCAGTTTTGCAAAGCACATAAAAAAAATTCAAGCAAGAAGATAAAGTAACAAGTGCAGTGAAGTTCAGAGTATGTCGTCTTGTGTTTACAGAATCATCTGGTAATCGGGGCAGGAAACACAACAACAAAAACAACTTTCTACCCAAAAATCTTTTTAACATCAAATGCAGCTACTTATCGGAACATTTTACAAAATGAAAATAAAATTCACACCTTTCCGTTTTCCTACAAACATCCACCTATCTTCTCAATCAGCTTTTTTGTTTTCATCTTAACAGGGTCATGGGGAGCTAGACGCAGTCCTGGCAACATGAAGGTCTGAAAGCAAGCACTGTTTTATAATAATGCTTATGGCACAAAGACGTTATGAATGCAATGGTCAAGAGATAACATCTAGTGTATCTGGTGGTGCCCACAGGATAGAAAAAGAAGACAGCAAAGCCAACTCATGACAAGATAAAAACAGACCAATGCAAAAAACAAAAACATACAGTGACATCAGAGGACAAATATGCCTATGAATCAGATGTATTCACAAGGAAAATTTTCCTCAAAATAACAAAACAAATAATTATCACACAAGCTGGCATAAATATATTTGTATGAGCATGACATAATCAATAGGAGTCAACTCTGAATTCAAAGAAATGCATGCAAGGAGTGTCTCTTGAAAAACATTGCCTGCCAGGCAACTAACGTTATTTGAAAAGTTTCTAGCTATGGACTTGTACCCAAACTCCCCCTCCCCCCCCCCCATATGCCCATTTTCACTGCAAACTCCAGATGTAAGCCATTCTCAACCCCAGCATCTACCACATAAATAAAAAATACTCATGATATTATTGTTCATAGACGGGACTCAATAAATCAGTTACTAAAACTAGTAATGAACTGATCCCTAAAAAAAATCATTAGTACTGTAGTATTTTAAACTCAACTCTAACTGCAGATAAAGCTTTAAATAATCTTAGTGGTTGTCTCCTTATAATTCCAAGAGCAAAGCTTAAAAGATGTGGTGAGGCGGCCTGTTGCTGGTATTCATCTAATTCCTGCAATACATCAGCAAAAGAAATTTGTCAAGCTAATACTGTGGAACAATTTTTTAAAAAACTGCCAAAAACCTAAAAATTTAATGTTGCATTTTCTTAGCTACATTTTAGTTGTATTCATAATAGACTATATGAGCACAGAATGATCATATTCTTCAGGGATCTGCAGTCTTTATGAATCTCTACTTTTCTTTGCTGTCTTTTCCGGTTATGTTGTTGTGGCACTCTGCATCACCAACATCTGATCAAGGCACCATGCAGCCCTCTGTAATGATGGAATGAAGGTGAGCGCCGCAGTTGTTCATCAGATCCTCTTACTGTATATGAAGCATGAAAATAAACAGGAATGAATCAAGAACATTTACGTTAGGTAGAATGCCCAGTGGGGACTGGGCAGTTTTTTGGCCTTGAAACCCTTGCAAATATTTTTTTTCCTGTCCTCCCAGCTATCTGACCTTATTACCAGACTCATTTTTAGAGGCTGCATCATGACATTGTATACAAGTACACTACTATTCTGCATGATATTTATCTTAAGATTGTTAAGATTTGATTTTTTTTCTTTCTTTGTTACTTATTCTTTAAATATTATTGCCTAATATTTGTGTTTCTTTTCTTGTAACTTTCTCTTTGACGTCTTGTAAAGCACTTCAAGCTACATTGAAATCAGCATTTGCTATAGAAATAAATGTTGCTGTTATCTCATACATGATCCACAAAGAGGAACATAAGGACCTAAGGACATAAGGATTAGTTGCTTATCAGTGTTTAAAATTAATATATCACCTCTCTATCCAGCTGACTAAGGACAGCTCCTGATGCAAACAACTCACCTCTATGTCCAACAAGGCAGGTTTGGGACTCACTACCAGCAGTCTGCCAAAGTGCAAATCTTCAGACTGAGAAGCTTCTTGGTGCAAGTCCATAGCAACTTACTTGGCCACGAGTAAACCCAAGTATGTTTCACCATTATTATGTCACAAAACACATACTCTTCCCAAATCTTGCCCTTGAAAAATATTAAGGTGCCAAAGAATTACTGTGAAATACCAGGAAATTATAAACAAGAACTGAAACAGACATGGATGAAAACCATGAGACCAAACTAAAACAAGAAACCAGAAACCAAGGGGTAAGATGTCAGGCAATAGTTGAAGTCAGAAACAAAATATCAATCCTAATGTTAGGAACTACAAAATTATAAAGCAGTTTTATTTAATGAGGGATGAAGGAGTACACGGGTCCTTTTCATAGTTTGTGTTAACTTAACACATTGCAAATGTGATTAAAGAAAACAAGACGTTAACTAAAAAGAACTTTCTCCATACTTATTCTAGGTTATAATAAAGACCAGGAAAAGACCGCAAACCTGAAATAAACTCAAAACACATGCGTGCAACAGTGAATATTATGACAAAAAATTGTTATTTGAAAAATTTGTTTTTTTTCAGTTCATCTAATCCTTTTCAGGTAAGCTGATATACACAATTGCTCACAAACTTTCTTGCGAAGATAATATTCTTCTTATTACCAATTCTAGGTTATAAATCCCAGCAGGCCACAATAGCTTTATATGTAATATTAGTAAATATGCAAACATTATCTGTACTATCTAATACCCTTCCAAAAAAAACACATTGTACCAACATTGAGAAAAAAAAATAAACATATTAGTACAAGAGAAAAAGTTTGTAAACTAAAAAGGATAACTAGGGATATGTAAAACTTTTCAGAAAAATTATAACACTGCTATTAAAATTGTACACTGACTGAATCTGTGGCTTAAAGGCAAAAAAAAAAAAAAAAAAAGTCATTTGTATATTAAATTCACACATATTTCAGTGTTGCAGGAGCAAAGGTGTCCTCAAGCCCAGAAGGTAAAATGACACACATTTACCGATACAAAGCCAATTAACATACTATGGATGCCTTTAAGTTTCAGGCAAAACATATGAGAAAACCTTCACAGGCTGTAGAACAACACACAAACTGGACACCGAAATTGACTTGACCCTTATTCAAAATTTAAATCCCTGAAACTCTTACACAGAATTCCAAACTACCACACCACTGTGCCGCACCAAATCATCGCAAATGCAGTATAAACAAAATTAATCTAATCCATTACAGTAGCCATCAAACATTTACACCAGAAACACACAGTGAAAAATATGCCACATTATCAGCCAACAAGGAAATTTCTAGATAAGGAAAAATAAACAAATGACATCAGAAACTGAGCAAGACAGAAGGAGCCCTTTGTACATGAAACATGCATTCTGTATATAAAGAAATCCATAAAAAAAAAAAAAAAAAAAAAGTTAAGGGGTTGTTCAAGTTGTGCTTTAAGACTGGGAACTCAGTGAACATGACTTCCTTCTACTGATCAGTCTAAACCTGTTCACTGGGTGTCAGCACTGCTGACTCAGGGAAACCTCAGAGTTCAAATGCCTTAGTGACATTTTAAATAAGGAGGCAAACAGGTTATTTTACAAAAAGCAATGTATAAAAAGGTAAGTAACATGGCATAGCATAGAAGTAGAACAGCTACCAAAAAACACAACACTGTCAAACCAGCTTAATCCAATGCAGTGTTAAGACAAAGGTGCCCACACAGTTGGGTTCTAACAAAGCACAGCTACAGACCCTTCAGCAAAATAACACCACAAAGGCAATGGAGTGATCGAACAGAAAGCCTCACCACACCAAAGGGCCTGTGTGTAATACTGTTACGAAACTGTTCTGATTTTCCATGATACCAGGCCTCTACTTGTAGCATCATTCTCACATGTTTTAGTTATGAATAACTAGTCACAAGCTTCTGTTGTCAAACAGGATCTATTAAAATTTACAGAGAGGGGAAAAAAAGACAGCAGGAAAAAAACCTGAAGTCTAACACTACCATAAAGAGAGAGCCTTCTGGTTTTTTTGTGTGTGTAACAATCATATTGCAAATATTTTTCCAGTACAAAGAACTGTCCAATGCCCAGCCAAAAACGACAGATCTTGAACACACAAAACTAAGCCCCAATCACATATATTTCAATTATATATCTCTCTATTATAAAAGAAAATCTTGAGACAAGACTATTGCCATGAGATTTTTTTCCAAGTCCCAACCTCCTCTCAACCATGCCCACGTTCCCCTCACCTCTCATTCGTGTGAATGCTTTTGACAGACACAGTTCCTGCACTCTCAGCTCTAATAAATTTTTACATTTTCCTCACTTTAAGTTCCCAATAAAAGAAGACTTATTATGCCCAAATCTTATTGAAAAATTTCATCCCAAAGGGTTATCAACAGAAGAAATCAGTACATGGGCAATCCTAGCACTGAGAAACGATGAAGTCAAATGAATTGACGCAAAAATTGTCGATCAGTTACACAGCAAAATTGGTTAAATGCGTATCAATAGACTCTGCTGAAACAGTTGGTGGTGCAGAAGATGAAAACGTCAACTTACAATATCACGAAGAATATCTACAACCATTAACACCATCTCCGTTCTTCCACCGGCCGAATTACTGTTGAAAGAAGGATGTATTGCAATATTATTGCGTAATTTATGTCTGAGTGCTGGGCTATGCAATAGGACAAGATTAGTTGTATTCAAAATTGGTTGAACAATTCTGACATGTAAAATTTTAAAAGGCGACAAGAAAGGTAATGTAGTACATCTAACATGAGACACCAAAGGAGATCTTGATATGCCACTTGTATTAAAACGTTTACAGTTTCCCATTAGAATAGCTTTTACTATGACAATTAACAAATCACAGGTACAAACATTCGAAAAAGTTGGTTTATTTATTAGAGAGAAAGAAACGAAATTCACTCACAAGCAGTTATGCATTGCCTTGTCACAATGTAAGTTCAAACACGGAACCCGCAACCTAAAACAATTTTCTTTCAACTTATTACACTTTGCTATTTTTAACTATGGTTAATTACTCTCTGTAATGTAAAATAGTTCTATTATGCATATGTAACAATTCCCATGAAAATAACAATCTGTTTAAATTGTACATCCGCTTTCCCATACGCAAGTGGCAGATCTGCGAAGTGGCTAGCGAGTAGCGCCCGCACAGGGGTGGGCGAGCATTGGGCAGAGACCCCTAGTTATTAAATAATATTATTCATTACTATTCATTGGCTTCTGGTCCGTTACAGGGTACATTTCAAGGTGCTATTTTATTTGTTTTTAAGTGCCTAAATGGATTAGCACCTTCCTATCTTTCCAAGTTTTACACTTTTATATTCCATCTCACCAAACATGAGTCCTCTTAGTGAGTGTGCTTATACAACAGCCGCTACTCAGCTCTGCAACAATCTATCTGATCGTGTCAGTGTGACAATCAGGGGATAGCTGCACTGCCATACTCCTTGAACCTGAGACTGTTGACAGTATTGAACTGAGATGCACTGGGTAAAAAGGGCACATAAGCAAGGGTAAGGTGCAACAAAGTGCCTATGTGCTTTTGTTTAGAAAAAACGGTGTTCAAAAAGCACAGTGTTCCATCCATTATAATAACTAAATCAACCCAGGATTAAAAAAAAAAAAGTATAATAAATAGATCCATAAATAAATCCATACAGCAGAGGTTAAAATCCACTAGCACAAATCCATACTTTGAAAAACAATGCTGAACCACAGTTCTTCTACTCTTAAAACCAGTGTTTCCTTGGTTTACCCTTTAGGGGGCCAAAGGAGATGTGCACTAACAGGTGCAGTCAAGCTTTGTATGGGCTTGGGCCCCTGCCATCACCCCAGACATTCAGCAGGGCACCACACACAACACGATTCTGTCTTCTGTAAGTCTTCTCTAGGCATCCGTGAGATCACAAGATAGCCATCATCGTCGTCCCTGTTACTTCACAATTGCTTAGTGAAGCACAATCCACCCCTCTGAGCGCCTGCTTCACAGTTCCCTCAGGGTCACTTTCCCGACACCACCTTCCTCCATATATTCACATTCACTTTAAGTTCTGTTTTTGGACCGTTTTCTTCTGTTTTCCCATTGCACCGACTTAATTTGGATCCTGCCTTTCCTTTCATATTTGTTTTCATCACTTTAACCTCTAAATGCCGTCTATATTTCTTTCATATTCCCTCCTCACCGACCATTCCCTTCCCAGGCTCCTCTTACGGGTGATTCTGGCACAGGTGCTGCAATCACAGACCCTAGAATGTTAACAAGGAAACCAGCAGAACTGTGTTCATCTCAACGTGAATGCATAGCCAGCTAATTTTCCCCACCATCACACCAGGGCAGCTTGTGCACACTTCCACAAGTACCTGCACCCGTTCTGAGCCTGTGGGCACCATTTTTATTTATTAAGAACTACACATCACCAAGGACTTACAATGTGCCTCAGCATAGTCAGGTCTGCAACAACTGTGGCTATTTTTAAATTCAGACTGAAAAAACATCTTTTCTGTTTGACCTTTAATTATAATTGCTTCCTTTAATATATTTATTGTTTTATGTCTTTTGTTTAACTTTATCCTCTCTTACAATGTAGGTCTTTTGACCTTTTATATGTGCAGCACTTTGGTCAAGATCGGTTGTTTTAAATTTTAAATATAAATGAACTGCACTATTGTTTATTCTGGGTAATGTTAATTATTCAAGGCAACATAGAGGAGCAGAATACATTACAATTATTTTAATATGCACTAGGGGGCACCGCCCCCTGATTGCTTCATTCGCCCACCCCCGGGTTTGGTTTACCGGATGAACAATTTAAAGAGATTGGTATTTTCATGGGAACTGTTACATATGCGTTATTTTCACTTTTACTTTGAAACTTTTGCAAAAACGATATTCATCCTTTATTTCCTGCCCAAGGCGTGGTTCAATCTCTTTCTCGCGGTACATATAATTCTGCTCGCGTTGTGAAGGGGGAGGGGCTGAACACACGCTAAGGAGATGCGGTCAGATCAAAAAAAAAAGTTTTGAACTTTTGCTGCTGCTGCTGGCAAGCTGCGTGTCGATCATTTAAAAGCCTGTACAGCAGCTGTACTTCTGTCTCACTGCCTTGTCTCGCTAAAGTTAAAGTGTCTCTCGCGGGATGTCAAATTATCTTCCGAGAAGATCATGTCACGTCTCCCTGGTCTCCCTGCCAAGATTTTTTTTATAATAGAGAGACATTTATAAACCTTTTACATAACAGCACATTAGTGCCGTGATTAGTGATGCTGTCAGTCATTGCCAATGTGAAGTTTGCATGTCCAAAATGTGACCAGTACAATTGTGTACATGTATAGAAGTTGACCCTGCAAAGACTTGTCCAGGGCTTTTTCTTGCTTTGTATTGCTGGGGTAGACTCTGGCCCACTACAACTCTGAAATGAATTAAGCAGGTTTGACAATGTATGTATGTTTTATATAAAAATAGATTTAAAATATAGTAAGCATTCTCAAACCTTCTAAATCAAAATCAAGGTTGCATTTATTAAACTCTATTAAAAGGTATGGACAGACATCACAAGGCTTCTTCCTAGTTTTGCATGGCTCCTTCCACGCGTCTCACTTCTGCCTCATTCATGGCCTAGACACCGCTAGCCACACTTTCTGCATGCACCATATTGCGTTTTATGCAGACTTTGTTATGAAGGAGCTTCATTCTCATAGGATTCTTTAACTGACACATTACTGTCTGTACTGTACACACATTACATAACATTTCGCCTTTTTTTTTTTTTTTTTATAGATTTGAGCACAGTCAAAGACTTACTCAGGATTACACATTGAATTAGTGGATATGGCAGAACCTTGTGCTTTTATACTTAACACCTTTTCTATTAGAGCACACTGCCTGGTGTCCAAGCTTAAACCAATAGCATTCTTTGCATCGGTCTCGTGTCATCCCTTCTTAAAAATCATACACCAACAAAGAATGAGAATAATTAGTTGCATGTTGAACATCGTGAGGTTGTTTGGATAAAAGTGTTGAAAAATTTACTATTTTGCTTCCTTCCGAAAAGAACTCTAAGAATCACCACATGGTAGGAACCTGAGCTGCAAATGGTAAATAATTAATTACTCCATATGATCATTACACTACTTAAGTGCCTACCCTTGGAAACCCATTACTTAGTTCAAAATTTGGGATTTATAAAACACAAACTTGACATAAAAAATGCCTTAATGTTACAGCAAATTTCTACCATTCTTCCAAGTCCTATGCAGACTTTTTTTGGTGTTGACATTTTACCGACTCCAGGTGGCACAGCAAAGAAGTGAACAGAAAATCTTATTACACATTTCAAGGACACAGCAGTCACATTCCAATGTTCTTGAACTAAATTTTTGTATACAGTTACTTGACATGTTCTCTACAGCAGTCTTTAACATTGGTAGTAATGCCTAATGCATACACTTAATGTCAACTGCTTTATTGTGTAGCCTGTTTTCTCAATAAATAGCAAGGGCAATGTTAGCTCATTTGAAAGATACCAATATTAGCAGTTTATAGAAGGAGCAGGTTTTCATAAATTACAAAGATTTGTTGTGTCAGAATGATTACTGGCTTATAAGCCAAATAGACTTCTTAGAGCCATCCTCTTTGAGCTGTTTGCTCAACTGGAGCCTATATTACAGTGACCATTGTGCATAAATGAAGAGATCTATGCTCCTTTTCAAGTTTTAGCAACCATAGGGTATTTGTCAACAGGCGCTTTTAAGCACAAACTGTCTAACCAGTCAGGAATATCAGAAATCCCCGAGCTGTGGCATGCCATCTGTATGGGATGGTGTAATTAAGATGCTACCTACATACATCCAATTCCCTTATGGTCAGGGTGAGCAAGCTGAGATCAAAATCCAATTTGCAGCAATTGCTGATTTTCCTAATGTAATCGGTACAAGTGACTGCACACATGTTATGATAAAGGCATCATTACAGAATGAATCTGCTTTTGTAAACAGAAAGTGCTTTCACTCAATTAACAAATAACTAATATGTGATGCTGAAATGTTTCTAACTAACATTGTTGTGAGGTGGTGTGTCTCAAACTCGGCCCTTTTTCTTCTGTTTTCTCATAGTTTGTTGTAAAAATGTTACTGAAGAACATGGCTAAATTTATATGGAGATTAGATTGTGAATATTCAGAAAAGGCAATTTAAAGCCATACATAAAGATGGGAGGTAATGGGGAGTCCCTAAAACAGGTGCACAAACCATTGTCAACTGATTTGTGATTTATAAAGGAACTTGCTGTAGCATGTAACAGGCATATGGTTTTATAAACTGCATATTTTTTGTGCATATGCCATTTTTGCCTTTCAAGCAATAGCAAAATTTAAGTATGGAATCTAAGCATCTGTGTCTGGCTTGTCTGACCCTTTCTCTGCAATGTAGTCACGGATGTACAATTAGCTGATGAACATATATTGTTCTTTATTAGTTTTGTTAATTAGTTTCTACTTGGTTTTTAATATATTTGAGCAAATCTGCATCCTTATATGCAATAGTTTTGTATTAAGAGTCGTCATCATCATCGTCGCTCAGTCGTGCAACTGGCTGTAGCAGACTTTTGGCAGTCGAGAACAAGACAGGGCATATAGCATTTTTATTTTCCTTTAGGTCTCTTTATAATCCTAAAAATAGCCTTCAAATCATTTGATAATGATTTGAGACTTGTTCCTGCTTGACTTCTTTGTATTTTGTTTTGTTTTAAACAAAGTCACCGTGTCTTATTCTGTAGCAGTTCGTTGTGTAGCAATCTAGCATTTTTTCTTTTCATTCATTGAGGGTACATGTTTCAGTGCTGTAAAGAAGAATACTGAAGCATAAAGGCGTTGAAAGAAATATGTTTGTTTTGCCAGTTTGGCGAGTGGTATAATCTATTCTTATCTTTTGTCTCGGGTGTGGTCATGGAGCTCTTCACCTGTACTAGGTTAGGAGCGCAGTGCAAGAACACAGTCATTCATATTGTTGAATCGTATTTCTGAGGGGACAATGATAGATTGACCATCTAGCTCTGTGAAGAGATGAGGTTTCTTGTTTTTTTAGGCTGTCAAAATACGGAGCCTGTTAAAGCCCACTGAGGCATTCCTTGTGAGATTTTGGGCTATACAAGAAATAAATTGTTGTTGTTGCAAGTAAGGTTTTAAATACAAAGTTGCACATGAGACAAAATTAAGCATGACTCCTGTTTTATTTCTATGCCCTTGATCGCTTCTTTAACATTTAAGCAACTACATTCAGAATTTTTAATTGAACTGTGTTTGTAACTAGCTGGCATCTAATGATGAGATGCAAATGACTAAGTCATAACCAGCTAATGTGGTCCCACTTGCATCCATATGGATCAAATCGTAAAGTGCCACTAAAAAAGAAAAGAAAGAAAAAAACAAACACACATAATCGTAAAGAAATTAGCTTAAAGTACCAAGTAGTACGTGCTTCAGTCCACAACACACTTGGATGATATCTCAAAAATGGCAGAATTAAAAGCACTAAAGAGCCATATACTGTAATTAGGTGACAGGTTTCATTAACAACAAATATGGACCTCAGATGCAAATTTGTTGGAGAAAAACCAGGAACCAGGCTGGGGATCCTTGCCATAGCCAAACCATTCTTGCTCTAATCACCATTTTTTTGTGGACAACAGCAATGTAAGTGCAGAACAACATATAGACAAAACGCAAGCACTTAACTATAGTTTGGCCTATGGCCTTATGACCACTGTTCAAAATGACTTGGAAAATTTGTTGTGCAATAAGAAATTATACAGGAAAATAAAGGAACTGGAAGCAACAAGCATAGCGTGAAACATAAAATGATACTAAGAAAAACTAAATTACAAAATTAAATGGTTTACTTAAGCAGCAAACAGATGACAGGCACCACAGTAACTTCCAGAACTTCTTTTATGTTGTTTTGTAGTCAGGTAAAAGATAAAGGTGAGCAAAAGAAAATTAAGGCATTAGTGTTGTTAATCAATACAGCAGCCTTTAAATAGAGAAGCGGGAAAATAAAGTAAGGAAGTAGGCTTCTGAGAAAAAAAAAAAAGGGTGCTTCTTCTTTAATACCTACTTGAGTTCCCATTCATTTTATTTTCTGATGTTTCCGACATGCCGTGGTGCTTTAATTCACTCATTCAGCCATTTCATACTGATTTACACAATAAGCAATCATTTGACTCCTCTACCGGGCAATGACAGCCATAGCTTTCATATAAAATGCATGTGACAGCCCTTCTGCCAACACTTGCCTTTTCATAAATTCCAACAACTGCTTAATCATGCTAAAAGAGTAATGTACTGAATGCTGCTCATATTTAGGGCCTTTAAATTACTGCAAATCCTATTGGCGTATTTCTGTAACAGGTGATCCAGATTTGAACACCAAATAAACTGCCAGAAACAACCTTCCAGAACTCTTCACATTTGACAAGACGGATTACTTGTTTTGTCAATGAAACCTGCCCTTTGAAATCCAGGTATACACAGAGGTGTATATAAAGTTCAGTAAAACACACGTTAAGTAGGTTGACACCAGCAGTTACAGTATACTATCGGACACAAAGATTCATATAAAGCAGCTCTCAGTGAGACTTGGTGTCTTAAACAAGAAAAAAATCAAAAGCTTGAAAGCTTGCAGTAAATGTGCATCACTTAGCTGTGTGTGTGTGTGGGCCAAAAATGCTCCAAAAATAGTACAGTTCCAAAAAAACTGTTTAATCTAAACTGTTCTTCTAGGGTGCCTTTAATCATTCAGTCAGGAATCTTGAATTTTGACAGATCTGAAAAATGGAAAAAAAGGCAAGGGGGTGACCTTGGCAGGTGCACCTAGATGTCCTATACACGAGAGATCATTTGTAAACAGCTGCATCTTTTATGGCATGGACAACATGGGCTTGTAAAAGCGCATCTGCTAGCTTTTCAATTTACAGTACACAACACAGCAGATGCCGGGTTTATGTAGTGACACACCTCTGCCAAATACTGCTTGACCTAAATCACGACTTTGCAGTCTTTCATTAACATTAAACTTGAATATCATTCCAAGCAACCAGACTTTGTTCTATTACAACTATTTAAATAATTAACACTTCATACTTCAAGAAGCTTAAAAGAGGTTAGTTAGAGCAAGCATCCATCCATTTTCAAACGTGTTTATCCAGAGCTGGGTCACGAGGAAGCTGGACGAGCAGCATGCATCGGGTATAAGACAGGAGCAATCCTTGGACAGGGTGCTAGTCTATCACAGGGTGAACACACTCGAACACAAACACACACTAGAATGGATTCACCAATGAACACATCTAACCAGCAAAATTCAGTACATCCCAAAACTAGAACACAATCATCCATTTTTCAACTCACTTTTGCAGATTTATAACCAATTTGCTCTCTTATTTACCATAATGCATTGGCAGAGTTTTTGCATATAATGAAATAAATACAAGATGCAATTACGAAGCTTTTTTCATAATTAAAAGTTCAAAATGAGAATGTCCCCGACCCTTTCTTGGTGGCAAAACAAAAACAGATGGAAGCCAATTTATTTTCAAGGACAACACTTAAAGACGATGTCTCAGACAAACTGCCAAGGGCATGATTCTCTTTCAGCATTTTCTAACAAGAGATGCATTTCAGACTGCAAGCATCCTTCAGAATACAGCAAATACTTTCTAATGAGGAGAAGGGCAATGCATAAAAAAAAAAAAAAAACAACAAAACGTATGTGCAGTTAGTTTTTTAATTTATGGATTTAGAAATCAAACTAGTTCATTCCTAGCTCATAGTTGCTCCTATGCTTATATATACACAGGAGCCACAAGGACACCTAACATTCAGGTAGTGCACACAAACTTGCATCACATGTCCCCATATAGAGAAAGGATCTTTCATGTTTACCAGCACAGGTTTTTCTTGCCATGACCAGAAAACTCTGTCAAACATGCGACTTAAAAATAAATAAAGGTAAATCTGAAGAGCCATAAGATTCACACCTTAAAAAACAAAAGCATTTTACAGAAAACAAGCAAGAGAATAAAAATTCAGCAAACAGAAACAGAGGGGCTGAGGTAGGAGCTGTAGTACATATATTAATACTACTGTAGCTGTGTTAGCCGACTCCACTGTAAAACTTGGGCCTCGGTTATAGTCAAGGCCCTGCTTGCTTGCTTGCTTACTTACTTATTTCAACTTATTACTTATAAACCAGGGCACACATTGAGATCACAAGATGGAATCATAAGCAGGCTGGCAAGGATTAACAAAATAACAGTGGGAGGTTTTGCTTTGCTACAGGGCCTTGAAGCAGTGGAATGGTCTGCCTGCTACTAGAAGAGGTACCCCTCCCAGCTGAAGACTCACAACTTCAGTTTAGTATACCCTGAGAATAGCTATCTAGCCATCTCTTTGAAGAGGATCACTTGTGTTGTATTTGACCATTTTTGACACCCACAGCACACCCAACCTTCCTGAATGGAGGTCTGTCTCTGAATGGCCTTTCCCAAGATTTCTTCCATTTTTTCTTATCTTCTTAGGGAATCAAAGCTGAGTAGCTGATAAAAACCTTGCATGATTTTGGGCTATACAAGAAACAAATTTTCTGGTTGTTATAGTGCCATCAATTAATCAGATGTATGAGAAGTACCATGCAACTAAGTACGTACTTTACTGTATGCAATATTTGTATTTTTTAACAAGTGCAAATATTATTGTCAGGCAGTGTGGTGTACTGGTTAAGGCTTTGGACCTAAGATTTCAAACCCACAGGTGGTAGGTTCAAATCCTGCTACTGACATCACGTGAACATGAGCAAGTCGCTTAACCTGTATGTGATCCAATCGGAAAAATCAAAAGAAATGGAATCAATCTTATTTCGCTTGGATAACGGTAACTTACAACAATAAATAACAGTTATCACTTTATGCTGCTACTTATTCTTAAGCATGCTATACACAATTGTCCATGAGTAAAACATTCCTGCATTAAATTAACTCCTGGTTTTTCTAATAACTTGGCTTTTATTAATGGTCATTGCAAAATACAAATCTACAGCAAAGTGTATATTCTTTTGAATTTAAATTAGCACATATCATTATCAATATTAGATGTTTATGTCATTAACTTAAGTATGTCTTTTATGTTTTTTGTTAGTTGTATGTGGTCTCACTTAAGTCTGCAGTTGTGAATGTACTTGTGAAGAACCTTTTGAGAGCAGGGGAGTGGGGCATCCCCAGTCAAAGTAAGCATATGTGCATGTAAATGTAAACCATTTCAAAGGGCAGGGGTGTGTGTCCCCTTTCTAAGTCCAAAGATGACAATATATATTACAATGAAGAAGCTTGTGGGGGACACGGAAATTTGAAATGTTGCCATTCGTCCAGACTTGCCTTGGAGGATACCACTTCGCCTCTACTTTTTCACTGCCTCTCTGTTTGCTTCCAGCAAAGTAAAACCTATGCTCACAGCCACAGCTCCTGACATTCTCACTGGAGCTGTACAGTGCTTGCTAACCACCGAGTTTCACATCTTCCTTGCACGTCACCAAACTTTGTTCTTCCATTTCACACTTCACTATGCACAGTAAATGTGACCACGTCTTTTTTCTATCCAGAACACTACTCCTTGTTGTTAAGTCATCCTTCCACCTTATTGGTTAGTAATGCAGTTTACTTGGCCCATCAATTACATCTGCCTGTCTTAACCCAAAGCAGGGCATGTATGTTAGCGTAATATTAATAAATATTGACTCAAAAATAAATTAGCCAGGGTAGGCAAATTTTCTTTTGTGTAAAAAGCACCAAATTTCAATCAAATCAGTGACAGCATTTTTGAGATTTCGGGGTATTTAGTTTGTCTACTGTGAGGGGGGTTTACTGCTAAACACTGGCAGATCAAAATGTCCTTTCTTAGCGGATGTCAACTGCCCTAGATGTTCAATCCTGTTAAATTTCAGCTTTTTAACTAAATTGGAAAGTGTTTTTGTTTATAAGTAAGTCAGTCACTCAGCTTTGCTAAAGACGATTAATAAAGGACAACAATGAGACACTGTGGCATCTTGTCTCAAAGTAAAATGATTCAGCCATCAAAACTGTATTGTATATAGTGGTATTTACAACACACACCATGAAAAAGTAAAACACAAAAACACAAAATATCTCCACTAACCAACACAGGCAAATATCAAAAAGGAACTGAAACAACACAGAACGTTTCGATAGAAATACAATAAAATCACAAATGTGCTTAAACAAGAGAGCTGGATCAGATGACCTGAAAATGTCAATGTTTCAGAATAGTGTAAGGAACAAAAATCTATATATATCAAAATCAAAAAGAAAATTTAATGAAAGAAGTCGCATAGTTTAGCCAAAAAAAAAAAAAGTCAGCAACTCTACTGTGCAAGAAAACAACATTTCAAGGGAAACTGTTGACATTTTTTTATTTAACATGTTCCAAAAAGTTGAAAAGCTTCCTTGACTATGGTTTGGAAAAAAAAAAAAAACACCCTGAAACCACCACAAAAACATGTTTCACCTTAAAACTTCTCACCCAAGTACTCCCACAACCACAGATCTTTCACAGTACAATGTAAAACCATAAATGGCAGTGGTAAGGGTGATAAAAGGCTGCTGTTTATGTGTACTTAACTCTAACACCCACAAAAGAAAATACAAAATGTAAAAGCATTTGAACATAATTTGTATAGGCTATTTACCATGTGTCAAGTGCACAGAAGTAGTGCCAAATGCTAACTACAAACAAAAAAAGGTCTTTTCTTAAAGTACCAGTTCAATGGAATATTATACAGACACATCACCCTTTACCATGCTAGTCTGTCTAGACAGGTAAAGGGGCCCAGCATCCCCCATATGATTTACCTAAACAATCCTGGCAGGGTCACATTCCTTCAATCTTCCTTTTAAAAATGATAATGCTGTTCAGCACTGCCAATTTATTGTTGATGTACTTTTTATTTTCAGTCAACAAAAACGTGCATTTATAAACAGAATCCATTATGTACATAAAAGTGCTATATCAGTGTATTTTTTAAAGACAAACATGGAAGTGCAATTGCTTTGGTTCGTGCAGATTTTGCAGCACTTAAGGCAGGCATTTATCTTACTGTGCTGAAACAAACCATTTAAAAAGTATTGAAAAAACTTATCAATGGGGAACATTTTATATATAACCGCTGTCCCATTATATAAAAGAAGGCAATAAGGCTGATCCAAGTAATTATAGGCTAGCAAGCTTAACATCTTAATATGCGTCACAGGTAAATTGATATTATATTATGTAATATACCTCATCAATCTCTCTCTCTATTACATATACATATACATATACATATACATATATATATATATATATATATATATATATATATATAAAATCCTAAACCTAAAAGTGGAACAATTTTATGTGACTTTTTTGTCACGCTTTAAATCGGGCTTATTTTAAAACCTACATATATATGTTTGGTATCATTCTTTTCATAGTTTATTGAACTTTAATGTAATGTTGTTGGATTTTCAGATTCTTATTCTGTTTTTTAATTATAAACTAAAAAATATCAAGAACTCGCATCCTGTGAGAAGAGACTTTGTGCCAAGAGATTTAACCACGCCCGGGGCAGGAAATAAAAGGCAGAGTAGATGACAAAGACAGCTGCTATACAGGCTTTTAAAATGTTCCAAGCACCGCACAAGATGCAGCTCACGCGGCACGGCATCAAGCCAGCAGCTGATCGAGCAAAGAGGAGGTTTTTAAAAAAAAAAAAAAAAAAAAAAACACAACTATTTGTTTCCCATTGTATCACCGATTAAGAGGGGGTTTCAGAGGAGCGACCACATCTCCTTGGGGTGCATTCAGCCCCCTTTTTCACAACACAAGCGGCAGAGCTGCGAACTGGCTGGCGCATACAGCAGAAAAGGGGGGTTGGTGAGCGAAGCAAGCAGGGGATAAGCCCCCTAGTGTGTGTGTGTGTGTGTATATTATATATATATATATATATACACACACACACAAATGTAGGTTTACATTACTTTGTATGGAAAAGACATGTAGGTTATGATTATAACAATAGCTTTAACAACTCAGAAGTTTAAGAAGACAATTAAGACAAATACAGATACATACAATCATTAATAAATAAATAAACAACAATACTAGAATAAACTGTGTTTTTCATACTCAACTGTACACCTACTTTTGCCCACCCCTGCATATATTTTTTTTTTTTTATTTCACTCTATACTGTGAGAGTGTCCTTTATTGGTATTTACGAGGACAAGACAACAACTATCCACACTTTTGTCATATTTTGTTTGGGTTGGTGATATAGCTTTCCCCAAGCACATTTGGAAGCATGGTGAGTCTGTGGTCATAATGGAGAAGTTTCAACCTCTGATCAGTCAGTTTCTCTTTTTGTTTTCTAGTTGTACACATGGCCTCTCCACTCTGCATTTGCACCAAAGAAGAAGAGCAACAAGCAGTAATCTACTTTTTTTTCAACAGTTCATCATGGTACAGGTGCTCAATACTGCTGCCTGTACTGGACATGGACAGGCATCCTGATCCTTCTTCGTGCTCATCACTTCTACTACCATTTTTGAACTTCTCAATGCATTCGTAGACACTTTGTGGTAAAGCAGAGTATCCATATTGTGCAGAAAGCCTTCCATTGATTTTGGCTACAGTATACCTTCAGCATATAAAAAGCAGCTCTCACTGGTTGCTGTTCTTCTTTGGTGCAAATGCAGAGTGGAGGGGCTGTGTGTACACCTAGAAAACAACAAGAGAAACTGACTGATCAAGGTTGAAACTTTACCGCTGTGACCATAGACACACTATGTTTTATACTGTGCATGGTGAAAGCTGTACAGCAAACCCAAGCAAAATCGTCACAAAACTGCAGACAGTTTTTGACTTGTGCTCATATTATTGTAACTGTTTTGAGGGGACCTGCCAGTAAGAATTTCATTGCACTATGAACCCATTACAATAAGCATGAACATATTAGGGAAAAGACTAAGCAGCACAAGGCAAGAATAGGTCTATGAAACACCTTCATAATATACGTTTGCCACTAATATTCAGTCACAGACTTTACTACTTTACTAATCTTAGTGAAGTGTGGACAGTCACACTGTGGGCACATTGATGAATGCTAGACAGGTACCCATAGTGAAACTTTCCCAGCATTTCAGTCATAGCACTCTGTGACTACCCACAACAAAACCAAACAGGTCTGATTTTGTCACAAGCCATAGGGGCAAAATCCTGTGTGCAAGAATACACAGTCAATGAGTGCTCATTTAAAAGTACAATCCATTCAGTGCCCACAAACAAAGAAGAGGACAGTAATATCTAAAAGAAAGAGAGTAACCAAGGGGAGCAATGTCACCTCAAGAGAATAAGGAAATCAAGTGTACTACACCACACAAACGGACAAGAGGATCATGGAACTCTGGAGCCAACACAAATTTTTAACTATGTTAATTGCCTTCATCACTGGGTTGCAATGTCTGCGATAGAACCCCTTCCTAAATTATCCTCTTTATTTAAGTTTTCCAGCAAAGTGACTACATTTCAGCATTTCCATGTTTTGTACCTCCTATTCCAATCTGTGAAATGTTGGTGAAGTGGACCTTTTTGTGCAGTTAAGTGTGAGGCAGGAACCAACCACAGATAAGATACTAAATCCCAATAACAAGACCCCTTCACACAAGTCTTTTTGTAGAGTCGCCATTTGGCCTTACTCACTCATCTTTAAACCACCATCATACAATCTGAGCAGGTCTGACCTCATCTCACTGCCACCTGGTATTGACAGTATTGTTGTTTAATTATATGTATGTATTTATAATAGGAAGCTTCTGTAAAATTTTAATTTCCCCTTGGGGACAAATCTCTCTCTCTCATATCTCTCTATTATATAAAAAAATCTTGGGACGAGACGAGAGTTTTTCGGAGAGACGAGACATTTTCAGAGAGACAATTTCAAGTCCTGCGAGACAAGACTTTGTGCCAAGAGATGAATTGAAAACCTAACAGGTCCAAGTGGGGGCAGTAATAAAACACAAGCAGTAGAAGAAGAAAAGACAAAGAGTAGAAGACAAAGTAGAACATCGTAAAGAGGTTCAAAAACGTTGGTGCAATACACATGCAGAGCAGGTTAGAGATTATGAAAGTACTAAAATTCGAAAGTCTCAAAAAACTGATAGTAAAGATCACATTAGCATTAACAAACAGAAATTATTACTTGGTGAAATAATGAAACAGCGAAAAGAGATCAAATATATATCAAAAAAAGTATGTAGATATTGTTTGGCTTTGAAGTTTACGTCAGAGACTTGTAGATTGTCTAATTCGTGTTGCCATCAGGGAGAAGTAGTGTTTCTTCCCAATGAAGAGGCGTATCCACAAGAAATAATTTTTTTTTTTTTTTTTATTTGGTGAAATTGAAATCCACAAACACTACAGGTAAAATATCCGAATCTACAATAATCTGTTTGCGTTTGCAACATTCAATGTTCAAAACGTAGATTTACACGATTCAGGACCATTCGCTATGAGAATCTGTGGTCCTGAACGAAAGCTACCACAAGTTTAATTTCGTATAAATCACAATTTGGTCAGGTTAATATTTACGAGCATGGAGAAGCGATGCAACACAGAATCGAAAGAGTTAAACATTCGGACGTATTAGAAATTCTACAGCCAATAATGGATACAAATCCATACATCCAAAAGTATCACACTTTACACAAAATTTATTTAAAAAACACAGACACAGAAGTTTTCTTGGATTTCTATATGAATATGAAAAATCACGCTCGCATATATAATAAACCAACATATGACGAATTGTCAGCGATAATAGCTTCGAAAGACAGAGATATCAAAGACAGAGTTGATATTCGTGTTTATCCAAAAGCATAGCACGATTCGTCGCAAGCGGCAGATCCCGGAAATGGCTAGCACATAGGGCCCGCACAGGGATTGCCAAGCGAAGTGAGTTGGGTGCAGAGCCCCCTAATATATACAGTGATCCGTCACTATATCGCGCTTCTACTTTCACGGCTTCACTCCATCGCGGATTTTATATGTAAGTATATCTAAATATATATCACGGATTTTTCGCTGGTTCGCGGATTTCTGTAGACAATGGGTCTTTTCATTTACGGTACATGCTTCCTTAGTTGGTTTGCCCAGTTGATTTCATACAAGGAACGCTATTGGCGGATGGCTGAGAAGCTACCTAATCACAGCACGTATTACGTATTAAATAAAACTCCTCAATGATATACGATATGCTTCCCGCTTCTCTAAAAAATGCTGAAAGACTATCTTCACATTGCTCCCTTTCCTGCGGCTGCATTGTCTCGCCTGCTTTGTCGTGTGGTGCTTCACATACTTAAAAGCCCGAACACCACCTATTGATTCTTGATTGTTTGCTTTTCTCTCTCTGACATTCTCTGCTCCTGATGGAGGGGGGAAGCGTGACATCAGGAGTGGGGAGTCGGTCTACCTCTGCATTTTGGTGTGTATCTTGCCCCCACTTAGCTAGTGACACCTTTTTGTTTATTGATTTTTAAAGTGTGTCCTGTTTCACTACTACGCGGGCGGAGCCGCGGGGAACGGCTAGTCAAGTATAAAATTCAAACAGACAATAACCAGCCTGGAATTTCAATTCATTCTTTTATTGCTATTACTCAACAACACCTATCATCCTAACACCATACTGCCCCAGGGTGAATTAAAGTTTTCTTCAAAACATAAGCACTAATACGTATTGTTACTAAGATATCAAAACCACAGCCTTTCAGGAGGATGATTTAATTGTTTTGGCAAATGGGCACTGCTATATGAATGACAAGTAGAAGTTACCTCTTTATAGTTCATGCTGAATTGTCTCCTCTTTAAAAACTTGCAGCATTTCATAACTGTAACTGAAAAAAGGAAAGCAATGGATGGGCACACTGTGCAGGGTTGCTTCCTGCCTTGAAACATATGCTGACAAGAAGACTCCTCACTAAAAATGTATTGAATAAAACAAATACAAAATGGATGGATATAAACAGATTACAAATCCCAGCAACAAATCAGACACACATCTGTATTAGTTAGAAGCTTAAATCAACATGATAAATCTAATGCATTTAACTAAATAAGTAGATCAATTAATTGGGAGTGTTCACTCAATTAGCTTGCATAGACAATCCTGACAAACTATAATCCTCCAAACTGAGCGTGTACATCGTAGCATAGCTGCACAGCAAACACATAATCACATTCACAATCAGCCCCTCAGTAGATCTTGAAATCATTCAGAAATCTCTATAGAGAACATCATACCAAGCTCCTTTACAGAGCAAACAGATCTCATGTTTGAATTTCATCCAACAAAAAATGTCCACCACTTTAAGAGTAACTTCATTTCCAATTCTTGAAGCTTCTTAATACTATTCAGGCTCACATGTAACTAAAGCCTATTGAAGCGGCATCGGGTGCAAGGCACTAAAGTCTTACAGAGTGCTAGTGTATTATTACAGAGCACACCTACTCACACACTGAAACATACAAGGCCAATTTACAGTTGCCAATCAAGGGCAGAGATGTGCTACACAAACAAAAAACTGAGCTACTACGTGAGGAGGCATACTTATGAACACAAATCAAAGCAAAAACATGACCACATTACCTATACGGCAGCCCCCCAGGTTGCTAATACAGCAGAATGTTATGCGCTTTTTGATCAGCTTTTGTGCTGGGCGCCAGGGCCTACCCAGAATCAGACAGTAACAAGACAGTGAAAAAATATGTGAAAAAAAATGTAGGATGGACCACGTTAAAACACCAACAGACAGGAAATCTTTAAAGAGTAATCCACACAAGCAAATTTAAAACAGAGTTGTGAAGCTTCCTGCTAAGCCACTCCATATCAGGTTAATTTGATGATCCTCAAAGACCTGGGGCCTTATTTATTAAAGCTTGTACGGAATTATCCTTATCATAATCCTCCTCACTCACTGTCTGCTTAATAATTGCAAATCGCCTTAAATTTGTGCACATATGAACAAGCATGTTCCTCCACCCAGAAAACATCCTAAGATATCCTTATCTGGTAGGCTGTAACGTCATACACGTGGTGACATGTCATCCATGATTAACTCTGTTAAAATGACAAATGAAAATAGTACATGATCTGAATCTACATTGAATGTTGGCCACGTCTATTCACATTACTGTGTTTATTCTCTGATGGTGCTTGTATGGTAACATACATGCATGCAATCCATGACATTAATCAGGTTAGAGAATCCCTTGTTCTGCTCAGATAGATCAATAGATAGACAGACGGGAAAGGCACTATATAACCGACTGATAGATCGAATGATCAATAGATAGAAAAGACACTAGATAGATTCACAGCTTGATAATAATCAGACCTTGAGATCTTTCCTCATCTTCCCCCAAAGTGAAAACTGATGAAGACACCTAAATGAGAACATTTGTTTGAACTGGAAGCGCCTCAAGATACTCTGAATCGGTCTAAAAGCCTCTACACACGAATAACAAGTCAGCCCACAGCGGAGCTCTCCAGGGTGGGATGCATCTACTGGCAAAGGTCCATACAGATGCTCTTGGTCACTGATAACTGACTGTGAGCCATACATGAGCCATAAAGTCTTAGCAATCTGTGAAAATGTCCCCCCTTGTACAACAACATTGGTAAAGTCCTTCAGTAGGGCAGGTGTTGCCATAGATTATTCACTGAACATACTACAGCAATTATGATGCCAGGCCAGTGAGGTGAAGGTCACATTTAAATAAGTGAAACCAGAAATAAAGAGACACAAATGTGGTGTTTCATGATAGTCCACAGAAAAATCAATACAATGCATTTCCATGTTTTAGTCACAACCCTACTGCCTGCTCTCAATAGCCTTTCTACATTGCTGTTTTCCTAATGTATATCAATATGCTAAGGTCATTGTCATTATTATTTTACCTTTATTTGCTCAGCAGACATTTTTATCCAAAGCGACTTACAAAAGAGGTCAACTTGACCTGGAGGACTGTTTAGGAACAAATGTTACAGTACCAGGACGAGGGTACAAAAATGTAACAACTAATTCCATGTAGATAGAAATTCACCAAACAAGAGTCTTCAGATGCTTCTTCTAATGTAAAGTCTATAGGATCCTTATTGTTATAAAACTATACTATAGTTATTCTTTAATCTGAATTGCTCAAGCAGATTATGAGTTATGCCTCATAGTTATTGATTTTTATCTACACTTTTATTTTGTATTTATAGCTCTACCTGCCTTTTTACTTTTATTGCATTGACTAGTATTTATATTTGATTAAGTTGAACCTAAATTTGATGTTAATGAAACTATATTAAGATCGAGCCAGCTTTGTTAACGCCATTTAAAATACCACCCAATATACTTTGCGTGCGCGGTGTGGATATGGTGCGTTTTTGGACTGGAATTTTCTGGCCTGCACGACTGGCAAAAAGCGAACACGAGAGGTTATCACAATGACAAAAAACGTGTATTTCGTACCCGAAACATTTGCTTTTTTGGCAAAAAGCGCCTCTTTAAAGCGGTGCCATGGCATAATGAGCCAGGCGTCCTCGGTGCTCGTTAAGGCCACGGCTCTTACCACCGTGCCTTGCATCATACCAAAGGAGAAACCCCGTACGATTTCCACCTACCTGCCAGTCCGCCGCCGCCTTCTCCGTGTCCTTTCCTCCTCTGCAGGATGAAGTAAGGGTTGGCTCTCTCAGTGAACCACAGCGCGTTGGCCAGCAGAACCTCGTCGGGATGCACCCACATCTTCACAGGTGGCGTCGTGGATGCATACGCGCTGCGAAGGCAAAAACAACAGGAGCGTCCGCGTGAAGCGCGAGATTACATTACGACATTACCGGGGCCCTAACGTGACCAAGGGCCGTGTGATTCCCCGATAGGCGACAAGTGCACGAGGATTATGGCCAAATAAATAAATATATAAAGTGTCGTTCTCCGCCGACCAGCGCACACCCTGACCGGAGCCGCCTGCAATCCCCGCTGGAATCAATGACACGGTGCTACGCACTACATGGCTCGAATCATCAGCTAATGACTTGCCAAAGCCACAAAGGTATAATAAAACAAAGAGCAGCCTGGAGGTGGGCGTCCGAAGGCGAAATAAACAAAACAAACCATCAAATAAAAAAAAAAGGGGGCGACAGAGAACTACTCAGCCCCCAAGCTAGCCGCAATATCAACAAAGCGCGTCACTGGGCTGCAGCACGCTCCGCGCGTCACGGGGATTAGGAGGTGGGGGCGTGTCCTGCTAGGCGGGAATGGGCGGGGCAGGCAGGTCTGCCGTAAGGAAGGTTTTCACGCACAATTTGCATTACTATGGAAACACAAGCAGTGAAGGCCAGCTGGTCAGGCGCAACATGTTTTTTTTACATATTTGTATTGGCTTAATCTGCTTAAATGTAGTGCTGTGGCCTGGGGGAGTACAGATCCAAGCTGCATCTGGCGCAAGGCAGGAAACAGTCACTCATACATCTCTTGAGGGGTGATCAGAAAGGTGAGGCTAAGATACCTTCAAAAAAGAAATTCGTTAGATAAACATTACTTTTACTTGTATGTATAACAGTTGAGTCTGTATCTTTGCTTTTTATGTTTGTTCTGATGCATGCATCTGAAAATCCCCATGGGATTAATTAAACGTATGTAATCTTACCTAATAATAACAAAAAATCCCATTAATTTTGAACTGAGTATAATTTCAACAAGATTAAACAATATAATTCACACTTAATTTACAGGTCAGGTTAGGTTGGGGAGCATGCACTGGTACAGAGCATTGCCACACCCACCACATGACGAAACAGTTGGATCCTGGTTGGCAACCCCCAAGGCAGACATGTGGTCCAGTCCCACCCTCCAGAAATGACCCTCTATCTGCCACAGCCAGATGTTATGTGGCCATCCCCTTGGCCTGGTCCAGCCACTCAGGTCCTCAACAATGAGGATCCTGCAAGCCGGATCACCCTCAGGGAATCGCGACACATGGCCATAGTGCTGTAACTGATGCTCCCTCACAATGCAGGCAATGTGCCTCCTTCGGGACTCCATGAGCAACCGCTCATTCGACACAAAGTCAAACCAGCAGTACCCAAGGATCCTCTGAAGAGACACAGTTACTGAAGGAGTCCAGTCTTCGTCTCAGGCCACTGGATAGCATACATGTCTCGCAATCATATAGCAACACAGGAAGCACCAGGACTCTAAAGACTTGGACCTTCATCCTTTGGCAGAGATATCAGGAGCGCCACGATCCCCTTTCCAGCGACCTCATGACCCCCCATGCTCTCCCAATCTGTCTACTGACTTCATAGGAAGAGTCACCAGAGACATGAATGTCAATGCCGAGGTAAGTAAACCTTTCGACAAGGTCGGCACTCTCTCCGCAGGCAGACACACCGCTGATGGCTGTGCCCAAGAGATCATTAAAGGTCTGGATCTTGATTAATTAATCTTTATTTACAGGGTCAATTTAATTTAGTAAGTGATTCTTAAACCTGCATAATCCAAAACTGGGTTGCAGGGGCCAGATCATATCCCAACAGCACTGAGGGCAAGGCAGGGAATATTCCCTGGATATGGTGTTAGTCCACCCACCCACACAACCTCTGAGGTCAATATGAAATTGCCAATCAACTTATAATGCACATTTTTGGGGATGTAGCAGATGTGATTTTGTGTTAAGTCGTAGGGTTTGGCATCTGTGTGTATGAGAGCTGAGAACCAATGAGTGCTCATCCAGAAGTACAATCCTTACAGTGCAGCAATAAGGAATAATGAAAGGTTTTGGACATTGCAAACAGAAAGGAGGCTCATCATCTATGTGATGTCTCGTGTTTTACCTATCACGACTGCAGGGTCTGCTCTAGCTTTTTTTTCTGCCCTAGGCATAGCTGTAAATGGCACCCTGCCATCCTCTTTGCTGTGTGTGGAATCATCACGTGACTTGTACATGGAAACCTGGAGACACGAGAGGGGACAGTGATATATGGAGGGTTTAAACACCAAACAGTGAATTAAGAAATCAAACTTGCCAGGGGGATTTCTTTTAGCAACATCTGTTCACAAGACCATCTAAGAAAAATATGCTAATGAGGGGTGAAATGTAGCAATTGGGCTTGTACTAGCAGATTTTATTTATTTATTTTTAAATTTAACATTTCTGTCTAGTAATAAAAAAAAGAATTATCTCCATTAATTTTGGGGTGGCATTGTAGCTCTTTAGATAGATAGATAGATACTTTATTAATCCCAAGGGGAAATTCATATACTCCAGCAGCAGTATAGTGATAAAAATGCAGGTAAAACAGACAACAACTTTGTATAATGTTAACGTTTACCCCCCCGGGTGGAATTGAAGAGTCGCATAGTGTGGGGTCTCCTCAGTCTGTCAGTGGAGCAGGACGGTGACAGCAGTCTGTCGCTGAAGCTGCTCCTCTGTCTGGAGATGATCCTGTTCAGTGGATGCAGTGGATTCTCCATGATTGACAGGAGTCTGCTCAGCGCCCGTCGCTCTGCCACGGATGTCAAACTGTCCAGCTCCGTGCCTACAATAGAGCCTGCCTTCCTCACCAGTTTGTCCAGGCGTGAGGCGTCCCTCTTCTTTATGCTGCCTTCCCAGCACACCACCGTGTGGAAGAGGGCGCTCACCACAACCGTCTAATAGAGCATCTGCAGCATCTTATTGCAGATGTTGAAGGACGCCAGCCTTCTAAGGAATTATAGTCAGCTCTGTCCTCTCTAGCACTGAGCGTCAGTATTGGCAGTCCAGTCCAGTTTATCATCCAGCTGCACTCCCAGGTATTTATAGGTCTGCACCCTCAGCACAGTCACCTCTGATGATCACGGGGTCCAGGAGGGGCCTGGTCCTCCTAAAATCCACCACCAGCTCCTTGGTTTTGTTTTATGTATGTCACTAAAAAAAACAGGTACCTTATAATAATGGTGACAGTTTATTTGCAATTTTTAACAAGGTAGTTCTTTATACATTTCATTTAAATTAATTTAAAAAGGTAGTTCTTTAGACAGATAGATAAATCTTTATTGTCATTGTCACTTTTACAAAGGAACAATGAAATTGAAGGTGCTGTCGACTCAGTGTGAGGCATAAGAATTAAAAAACAAGAAAAAGAATGGTAATAAAGGTACATTACAAATATATACAGATTACATACTGTGTATACATATTGCACTGGTTAAAGGTACAAATTGCACTGGTTGACTTTAGGTCTATATTACACATTTAGAGAATTATATGGAGCAGTTTTATTTGAGTTCAGAGCCATGATTGCTTTTGGATGAAAACTGTTTTTAAGGCGGTTTGGGTTAAGGCCCAATGGCAAAAGCTGGAAACAGACAATGACCGGGATGTGATGAATCCTGTGAAATGTCTATTGCTTTTTTGCAGCATCAGGAGGTGTAGATTTCTTCCAGAGTGGGGAGGGTACAGCCAATTGGTCTCTCCGCTGTCCTGACGACCCTGTGGAGCGCTTTCCTATCTGCTGTACCACACACACAGTCCATACGTGCGCACACTCTCGATGGAACAATGATAAAAGGCAAGGAGCAGATTTTTGAGGAGATGGTCCTTTCTGAGGAATCTCAGAAAATACAGTCTCTGTTGCACCTTCTTCAGCAGCTCCTTGGTGTTGGCATTCCAGGTCAGGTCATCCTCCAGCTCAATGCCTAGAAACCTGAACACCGGTACCCTCTCCACACAGGCCCCGCCAATGATGAGTGGCTGGATGTCAATTTTGTTTTTTCTAAAGTCAATAACAAGCTCCTTCATTTTTGTGATGTTGAGGAGCAGGTTATTGACTCTGCACCACTCCGACAGCCTCTCCACCTCATCCATGTATGCCAGCTCACCCTCCTTGCCCGAGATGAGTCCGACCACCATCATATCATCCGCAAACTTTATGATCTTGTTGCTGTGGTAGGTGGGAACACAGTCATATGTGTAGAAGGTGTAGAGGTGCGGGCTGAGCACACAACCCTGCGGCGTCCCGGTGTTGAGGCTGAGAACAGTGGAGATGTGGGGACCCAGCCTGACCCTCTAGGAGCGACCAGACAGGAACTCCAGTATCCAACTGCAGGTGAGTAATGGAAGTCCCAGATCTGCCAGTTTGGACACCAGTGGTTGAGGGAGGTGAAGTCCACAAAGAGCAGTCTGACGTAACTCCCCTGCTGCTCCAGGTGTTTCAAGACAACATGAAGAGCTGTAGTCACAACATTCTCTGTGATTCTCTTTGCTTTATAAGCAAATTTAAATGGGTCCAGGTCTACTGGCAGACAGGCGATGACATGACTCCGCAACAGTTTCTCATAATGACAGATGAGAGTGCCACTGGGCAGAAGTCATTCAGACTGTTCATGATGAATTTTTTCGGCAGCGGAACAATAATGGAGGACTTAAGGCAGGATGGGACAGTGGCCTGGGACAAGTACTGGTTGATAATCCTAGTGAAGATTCCGGCCAGTTGATCCACACAGTCTTTCAGCACCTGTCCAGCCACCCCATCGGGTCCTGCAGCCTTCCTCGGGTTCACCTTCCTCATCACCTGCCTTACCTCACACTCTTCCTTCGTGAGTGTGTTGCTGTTGTGAAGAGGCGGCTGTGATGGTACTGCTGTTGCTGTCACCTCAAAATGGGCAAAGAAGATATTCAGCTCCTCTGCCAGAGAAGCGTCTCCCTCAGCGGCCAAGGAGTTGCTGGATTTGTAGCTGGTGATGTTTCCATTTAAATTAATGAAACAAACTGAAAAGGACTTTTGAGTAAATGTCTATTCTATTTACTTTATCCTTGTGTATGCAAATAATGAAATCTAACTATCCAATGAATGCATGATTTCAGAGTTTTTTGGGAGTTTTTTTGTCATAATTTCTAGTCACAGGGTTCTATGGAGAACTTTTTTTTAGCTTGCCAAAAGCAAATCTTATAGATGATGGTGAACAATGGCAAATGATATGTTACTAATTTTAACCCAAGTTTTAATTTAGTAGATGATTACAGTTTCAATTAAATTAGACTTTAGCAACGCATTTAAGAGCTGCAGTCCTATTGCCGTTTTGATTGTTTAATTTAATTTTGCAGTGTCTATGTCTTCTAATCATTCTTGTTGTTGTTTGTGTTATTGTTAAAACTACAAACCTGCCCCTGAAGAAATAAAGAAACACACAGAAGCTGAGTACGGTTCAAAGTGGGATTTTGGAAGACCAGGCATTGGTTGTCAGACATTAAGACCATACATCGCTAATCCAAATAAAGTAAAACAATATAATTAGATAGTCGTATTGTGTCTCAGTTTGTGCTGTTTAAAAAATTAAGATACCCTCAAAAATCCTAGCAAGAAAGTGCTGCCTTCAGTAGTATCACAAGATCAAACTGGATTTATTAAAGGCTGACACTTAGCTTCCAATCTTCGACGCCTGTTTAATGTAATATATTCACCAGCAAAGTCAAACACCCTAGAGATGTTATTATCGTTGGATGCAGAAAAAGCATTTGATATGATTGAATGGAACTAACTTTTCACTACATTAATGAAATTTGGGTTTGGTCTGAACATTTGTGCATGATCAGACTACTGTATACCAATCCAGAAGCTTCAGTTTGTATTAACAACATTTGTTCAGACTACTTTAAACTAGAATGTGGTACCAGACAAGGATGCCCCTTGTCACCACTGCTATTTGCAATCGCCATTGAACCACTGGCAGTTCACTGTCGAAATGCTTATCAGATAAAGGGGATTATCAGAGAAGGATTTGAACAGAACATTTCTCTATATGCAGATGATATGGTACTGTATATATCAGACCCACAAAAAACTGGGTCTGCAGTCTTAACAGCACTTACAGAATTTCAGAAGATTTCTGGTCTCAGAATTAATTTGAATAAAAGTGCGCTCTTTCCAGTGAATTCTCAAGCACGCAATATTAGATTGGACTCCTTCCCTTTTATCATTGCAGATCAGTTTAAATACCTAGGGGTTAACATTACAAGTAAACGTAAAGCTCTTTATCAACAAAACTTCGCCGTCTGCCTGGAAAAAATTAAGCAAAACTTGCATAGATGGTCAACCCTTCATCTCACTCTAGCTGGAAGAATTAACGTTGTTAAGATGAATCTCCTTCCAAAGCTTCTCTTTTTATTTCAAAACATTCCAATATGCATCAATAAATCATTTTTTAAGCAATTAGGTTCAACCATAACCTCATTTATTTGGAACTCAAAACATCCAAAGAGCGACCCTACAAAGACCTAAGGCAGAAGGTGGCATGGCTCTACCTAACGTTCAGTTTTATTACTGTACAGCAAACATACAAGCTTTAAAAACCTGGACATGACACAAACAGATGAACATACACAGGGTTGGTCCACAATAGAAATAAAATCCTGCAGTACTTCTTTATATTCCCTGCTCTGTGCCCCAATAAATGCAAGTTATCGCCAATATACTAATAACGCAGTTGTGCTTCACTCACTCAGAATATGGAACCAATGTAGAAAGCATTTTAAGATGGAGAATCTTTTATCTGTGGCACCTCTGCATCAGAGCCACCTCTTTCAACCTTCGCAAACATATGCAGTTTTTCATATCTGGAAAACATTTCGGATTAAACTGCTTAGAGATCTTTATATAGACAACATCTTTGCATCCTATGAACAATTACATTCCAAATTTAACTTTACAGCAACACATTTCTTTCACTATCTTCAAATCAGAAACTTTGTTAAACAGAACCTGCCCGATTTTCCCCATCTCCCACTTTCCTCTATGCTGGAAAAAATATTGCTCAGTTTCGAGGACTCAGACAGCATTTCTGCAATATATAAAATTATTTTACAGTCCCTCCCTTTCAAAGATCCAAAAGGATAATGGGAAAAAGATCTCTTACTCAACATATCAGAAAAGGACTGGAAGGTAGCAATGCAGAGCTCCACATGCGCAAAGCAAACAATTATTCAACTCACATCTGTCTCGCTTAAAACTGTCCAAAATGTTTCCAGGGCGAGATCCAACCTTGCGAATGCTGCAATCGAGTCCCAGTCTCACTGGGTCACATGTTCTAGACCTGCACCAAATTAACATCATCCTGGACAAAAATTTTTAAGTGCCTTTCAGACAGCCTTGGTGTCCCAATCCCTCCTAACCCATTAACAGCTGCGTTTGATGTTCTTCCAGAGGGGCTTAAAGTGGAGAAGGACAAACAAACTGTGATTGCCTTCACTTCACTATTGACACGCAGACTTATTTAGCTAAACTGGAAGAATCCTAACTCTCCTCTCAGTGGGTAACTGATGTTTTATACTATTTGAAATTGAAAAAAAATCAAATTCTCAGTTAGATGATCTGTGCAGAACTTTTTCAAAACCTGGCAGGATCTGATCAATAATATTTTAGAATAAGCTCTTAAAGCACTGAGGAAGTAACTCTCTTCCCATTTCTTTTTCTTCTCCATTTAACTTTATCCACCTATTGTGAATTTGCCCTTGGGATTAATAAAGTATCTATCTATCTATCTATCTATCTATCTATCTATCTATCTATTAAACTCATCAGTTTATGTATTTTTACAAGCTTTAAGTTTTATTCCATTGGCCATGCTCTCTTTCTCAGGGTTGGGGGTTGATTTGTTTTCAATCCTATTTTTTGTAAAAATTGATCTATTTGTATGGAATGATTACAATAAAATCAATAAAATTAAAAAAAAATGCCCACCCCCAATTTTGCTACCCAAGACAATCGCCTAGTTCACCTTAAAATTGATTATTCAAAAAAACAATATTTCACATTTTGGTCCTGCACTGGTAAGAAGAGGTTATGTCATGTAGGTGTCAAAGGTGATCATGTCTAGGTAGAACTGCTGGAGCAGAGAAAGTTGCTAACCACTGCTAACGACTTGGGGGGACAGGAGGACGGTGTCCTAGCAATGTTCATTATGGGCTGCCTCTTCTGGTGCTGGCAAACTGCAGTAGCATTGTGGGATTTTACTTTACTGGTGTTTGTTAGTTCATTTAAAAAGACTTGTTTTAAAGAAGACCTTTTAATAATGACTTGTTTTTAGTTATCTTTTCCTGGATTTTTACCTGTTTTATTCGTGAGTTTCTCTTATTCAAAGTATTTATTTATTGGCAGAAATGCTTAATTTATTATTTACTAGGGGGCTTTGCCCCCTGCTCGCTTCACTCGGCAACCCCCCCGGTCTGTGATACGCGCCAACCACTTTGTGTCTCTGCCTCTCACATATGTGGATTTCACTTTCACCAAACAACAAATCTTTTAATTCTCTCGGATACACCTCTTCATTCGGAAGAAACACTACTTATCCCTGATGGCAACACGAATTAGACGATCTACAAGTCTCCGACTTAAAGTTTAAATCCGAACAATATATTTAATCTCTTTTCGCTGTTCCGTTATTTCACCAAGTAATAATTTCTGTTTGTTTGAGCTAATGCGATCTTTACTATCATTTTTTTTTAACTTTCGAATTTTCGTACTTTCATTATCTCTAAACTGCATGCATGTGTATCACGCCAATGTTTCTGAATTATTTATGACATTCTACTTTGTCATCTACTCTTTGTCTTTTATTTCCAGCCCCAGGCGTGGTTAAATCTTTTGGCACAAAGTCTCGTCTCACGGGATGTGAAAGTGTCTTTCTGGGAAAATCACATCTCGTCTCAGGTTAAAAAGTCTTATCTCGTCCCAGGATTTTTTTTATTATAATAGAGAGATTTGTGCTACTTGCACAATAAACCTTCTGTACGTTTTGCACCTTTTAAACAAAAGTGACCTGTCTTAAGTCTCTCACTTGCCACTGGTCCATCTCAGTTCTCCAAATTACAGGGTGGTCCAGATCTAATTATGCAGATCCAGATTGTCTGGATGACTTTGATTTATGCGGGGACGATTCCGGTTCGATGCAAAGACGATTCTTCATGTCATCACTTCTCACACTTTGGGATTTTTCAGGTGATTTTCTATGTAATAAACTTAATAAGTTATAGCGTAATGAAAATTGCATAATTAGATCTGGACCACCCTATACTTAACACCTGAGTGCTGGGCATGCTCTGGCACGGTGAGGTCTAACATATGGTGGCAGCGGTGGGATGGATTTGCAACACTGAGGAAAGAAGAGGTGCCAAGGGACATTTTCCAAGAATAACCCCTGTTGGTGGAATTTTGAGTGGAATCGTGCAAATGAAGAACAAGGACATTATGATGGGTCATTTTAATTCTTTTGTTGGTTTGCTTTTAAAGACTCTTTGTTTTCTTTTTATAGGCGGAATGATGGCTCTGAGGCTACGGATCTG
>JANRMT010062823.1:22800243-22835941 GCA_026402145.1 Polypterus bichir lapradei | reverse complement strand
GCTGTAAAAGACTCATTGCAAGTTATCGCAAACGCTTGATTGCAGTTATTGCTGCTAAGGGTGGCCCAACCAGTTATTAGGTTCAGGTGGCAATTACTTTTTCACACAGGGCCATGTAGGTTTGGATTTTTTTTCTCCCTAAATAATAAAAACCATCATTTAAAAACTGCATTTTGTGTTTACTTGTGTTGTATTTGACTAATGGTTAAATGTGTTTGATGATCAGAAACATTTTGTGTGACAAACATGCAAAAGAATAAGAAATCAGGAAGGGGGCAAATAGTTTTTCACACCACTGTATATTGAACTGTTACCCCATAATGCACTTTTCTTGTCATCTTCTGTCCAATATATGTGTTCTTTTGCCCATTTTTAATTAGTTCTTTTTATTTGCCAGTTTCAAATGTGGCTTTTATCTTTGAGACTCTGCCTCTGTGGCCAGCATCCCGGAGCCGTTTTGTGACTGTTACAGATGACAATGGTATTTGGTGTGTATTTAAGGAAGAAACGCACTGAGGACCTGTAAGACATTTGTTTCTTACGCCACACATTCCAATGACCTTACCCTCCTTGGCAGTTGTGTATCTGGGCCTTCTCCTTCATTGTTCATCCTGGTTAGATCCAGTTTTGCACTCAATAATAGACACCTTTGTGTGAAATCTTCAGTTTCGTGGCAAACCTTCGTATGGAATAACCTTCACTCCGCAAAATAATACAGTAGACTGACGTGTTTCCCGAGAAAGCTGTTTCATGTTGGCCATTTTTGAACCTGGAACTGAACTTCAGGGTATCCCAAACTTTTGCCTGGTACTGTAAATGACATCTCACTGACATCAGAAATTGTGAACTGCTGTTATTACATTCACTTGTGGTGGACAGTCGACCCCCTTGGCCGGCCGGGACACCTCCAACGTGGAAGGACCGGTGGAGAGCATGTGCTCAGGGCATTATATTCCCCGGATCGCTAAGTGGCAGCCCCCATGGGTTGCTACAAAACCATGGATTTCCATGTGTGTTGAGTTTGAAAGCCCAGCCCTGTTGGGATCCAGGGGTGCCACCATTGGGTGCTGCAGGGACTCCTGAGCCCTGCATCATCAGGTGCCCACCTTACCCAATAGACTCCAGCTGCAGACAAGACACTCTGAAGCCTCAGGCTCATTCAGTGACCCGAGACACTCTGAGGCCCCTAAATTGAGGCCCCTGTCATTTAGACCCCGGCCACTCTCGCACAATCTCAGATATTGTCAAGCCTCAGAACTTCTTGCAAACATTTGCTTAAACATGACAATATGGTGCTATACAGGTTGTACAATTCAAAAGATGCAAACTTTGTGTTTTAAAACTAGAACATACAATTCATACTTTAAAAGTAAATCAGAATTAGGGTAGGGGATAATAGCCCAAAGGCCAAAAACACACTGGTACACGAGCGCCATAAATAAAGACTTTTTTAAAGAAACACACACCTATTCTACAAAATGCCCTACAAAATATTCTAAAACCCCATAAAAATAGTCCTACCTTTTTCTAATAATCCATTATCCAACCCACTATATCCTAACTACAGGGTCACAGGGGTCTGCTGGAACCAATCCCAGCCAACACAGGGCGCAAGGCAGGAAACAAACCCCGGGCAGGGCGCTAGCCCACCGCAGGGCACACACACACACACACCAAGCACACACTAGGGACAATGTAGGATCTCCAATGCACCTAACCTGCATGTCTTTGGACTGTGGGAGAAACCGATGCAGACACGGGGAGAATATGCAAACTCCACGCAGGGAGGACCCGGGAAGCAAACCCAGGTCTCCTAACTGCGAGGCAGCAACGCTACCCACTGCACCACCATGCCTCCCCCCTTTCTCTAATAATAAATATTATAATGTTTCTAAAATTTCCCAATAATTTTTACTTTAAAATTCAATCCAAATAGAGGGTTCAAGCAGAGCACGCCCTACTGGTCAGATTTAAAATATACTTGAAATTTGGAATAAATTAGAAATTAAAATAATACCATAAATAGATATTAAAAGGACACTAAAATTAAGGTTCCCACATTTTCTAAGATCAGTTTAAATATGGTACTAAAATTTATTTAAAATAGCAATTAAATAGCAAAAATTTGGACCCTAAATAACTTTTATGTTCAGGAACCCAATTATTAATTAACTTTAGGGTTTACACACAACACTAGGGGTTTCAATAAACTAAAAGAAAAGAAAAACAAAACATACTGAGGGTAACCTTAGCATCAGGGTCCTTGTTAATATTCTATTTTAACCTCAGGACCCTGTTTCAGTGGGGTTAAGGTTAGGATACTTAGGTTTAGGGTTATTTGCTGTTTTATTATCTGCAATCAGAAACATCTCTAACTTGATTAGATTAAATTAAATTAGATAAAGTAAAATGTTAGTAAATTCAAAAATAACTAAAGGTAAAAAAATACGCAAAGGTAGATTTTTTTTGTCGAGAATGGTATTGTATAGTAATTGTGATTGAAAGATTATGTGAGGACATCTTTGACATAAAGAGGCAAACATTTTCCATCCTTGCAGAATACATGCTTGTGCCTGTGTAATAAGCTCCTCTTTGCGGGCTTCACAGTGTCTGAGGTGTGTGGATCTATCTGAGGCTAAAAGCTGTCTTTGCTGCAGCTGGATACTTCTCACCTTACCCAGGAGTTCTTCCAGACCAATCCTATGGGACGCCAGAAGTACTACCGGGGAATATATAAAAGGAGCCAGCTGCCACTGCTCCAGCAAGCCAGAGTTAGGAGGAAGAAGACAAAGCTTGCTGGAGGAGGAGTGGAGGTGGACAGAGAGAAAGAAAGGAAGAGTGCTGTATTACTGTCCTTCACTGTACTAGGATACTGTGCTGTGGAAAACGATTGAAAAGCATTTCCCACGAATTAAAAACTTGTGTCCTGTGTCTGTCTGTGTCGGGTCTGGGGAGCTGAAGCACCCCCTGGAGGCCACACACTGCAGATTCGTTTTTACATTTTGTGCTTATGGACTGGAAAAGTGAAGGCCAGCCAGCCCGTTGGGAGTGCACACTGGATTGATACATTGTGCTCAGAAGGACTTCGAGATGACATAGCCACATTTTGAATTTTTAATCTCTGGATTACTTATTCTGTCTACACAAAGATAAGCAAGAACTATGATCCAGCTTAATAAAAGGATAAGTGTCTGTGTGTCTATGTATCTGTGCGTGTGTCCAGTTGTTAGGTCTCTGTCATTCCAACAGATGGTGCATCACAAACATTTGAAAATGTATTTTTACACACAATCTAGTTTTTGCTATCTTTCAGTTTTTTGGGGTAGGATATTATGAATCAGGATGCCCAGCAAATGGGCCATTATCCAGAAATCAAGGATTCAGATGCCACTTAATAATAATAAAATAATAATAATAATAATACATTTTATTTCTATAGCACCTTTCCCATGCTCAAGGCACTTACAGAATTTAAGAAAGAACGGCAGGGTATACAGTATATAGCATTGTACAAACCAGATAAATAAATACAGAAGATTAAGACAGTAAATTCAGAGAAAGCCTAACAGACAACATAATTGATGGTCCAGCACACACACACACAGGTTACATGAGCATCTTGAAATGGAGGTAAACTGAGAGAAGGGTAATAAAGTCAAGTAGAGCTAAAAGCCGTCCTGAACAGATGAGTTTTAAAAGAATTCATGGAGAGTCGGCTGATCTAATTCATTTCGGGATGTCATTCCAGAGTCTGGGCACTCGCTATAGAGCTGAAGGCCCTGCTGTCACCCATGGAGTGTAGATTAGTGTGGGGCACAACAAGATTGGCAGAGTCAGAGGACCTTAGTGGGCGGGCAGGCACATAGTGATGGAGAAGGTCACTGATGTACAGTAGTTTGGTGCGAGATTATTTAAGGCTTTGTAGGTTATTAGTAGGATTTTATATTCGATTCTGTAAGACACAGGGAGCCAGTGAAGACGGAGCAGGATGGGTGTGATGTGCTCGCTGCTGCTGGTTTGAGTCAGGACTCTTGCAGCCGAGTTTTGAATAAGCTGGAGCTGAGATATAAGATTAGAAGGGGCACCTGCCAACAGCGAGTTACAATAATCGATGTGGGATGTGATAAAAGCAGGGACAAGCACTTGGCTTGCATGGAAGTTCTAGTGTTAGGCCAGCAGTGCCACTGCAGTGAGAGGCAAGAAATGTACTATGCCACCTTATGAGCCACACACTAGTCACCTGTTTGCTTTTAAATCAGAAGCCATCAAGTACCATGACGCCCTATTGGATGAAGGGTTTGGACAGAGAATCTATAAATGTGCTTACTTTACCCTTTCCTATTTCTCTTTCATCATCACCATGAAGAAGCACCTCTCTGTCACGCCATTGCCAGGAGAAGCACAACTCGTCAGCCATATTGAGACAGGCATGTGGCCAGTTCTGAAGAAAGCTGACCAAAAATGATGCCTTAACCAGAAACATTTTAAGTAACTAACAAGTCTGTGTGCCGCCTGAAATTACACATCAGCATTTATCAGGTTGTATGGTTGCCAATATTCACTTGTACTTTGCTAATTGTTATTATTTGTGACTATTATACATTATTTAAAGTGTAACTTAACTCCTGCTTGTCTTTTACTCTATGTAATTGCCCGAGGTTATAAATGTAGAAGGGAAGCTGGGGAGAAGTTATAAAGTACAATACCTTATAAACAGTGCTATGTCTGGGAGGTTTGAAGCATTCTGACAAAGGCTACACATTAATAATACAAAAGGGGAAAAGTAGAATATGTTTGAAAGTTTGTGAACCCTTTAGAATTTTCTATATTTCTGCATAAAAACATCAACAGATTTTCACGCAAGTCCTAAAAGTAGATAAAGAGAAACCAGTTAAACAAATGAGACAAAAATATTATACTTGATTATTTATTTATTAAGGAAAATGATCGAATATTACATATTTGTGAGAGGCAAAAGTATGTGAACCTTTTCTTTCAGTATCTGGTGTGACCCCCAATAACTGCAACTAAACGTTTCCGTTAACTTTTGATCTTGAATTTTCGCCCATTCCTCCGTACAGAACAGCTTCAACTCTGGGATGTTGGTGGGTTTCCTCACATGAACTGCTCGCTTCAGGTCCTTCCACAACATTTCGATTGGATTAAGGTCAGGACTTTGACTTGGCCATTCCAAAACATTCACTTTATTCTTCTTTAACCATTCTTTGGTAGAACGACTTGTGTGCTGAGTGTCGTTGTCTTGCTGCATGACCCACCTTCTCTTGAGATTCAGTTCATGGACAGATGTCCTGACATTTTCCTTTAGAATTCTCTGATTTAATTCAGAATTCATTGTTCCATCAATGAAGGCAAGCCGTCCTGGCCCAGATGCAGCAAAACAGGCCTAAACCGTGATACTACCAGCACCATGTTTCACAGATGGGATAAGGTTCTTATGCTGGAATGCAGTGTTTTCCTTTCTCCAAACATAACGCTTTTCATTTAAACCAAAAAGTTCTATTTTGGTCTCATCCGTCCACAAAACATTCTTCCAATAGCCTTCTGGTTTGTCCACGTGATCTTTAGCAAACTGCAGACAAGCAGCAATGTTTTTTTTTTGGAGAGCAGTGGCTTTCTCCTTTCAACCCTGCCATGCACACCATTGTTGTTTAGTGTTCTCCTGATGGTGGACTCATGAACATGAACATTAGCCAATGTGAGAGAGGCCTTCAGTTGCTTAGAAGTTACCTTGGGGTCCTTTGGGACCTCGCCGACTATTACACGTGTGCCTTGCTCTTGGAGTGATCTTTGTTGGTCGACCACTCCTGGGGAGGGTAACAATGGTCTTGAATTTCCTCCATTTGTACACAATCTGTCTGACTGTGGATTGGTGGAGTCCAAACTCTTTAGAGATGGTTTGGTAACCTTTTCCAGCCTGATGAGCATCAACAACTCTTTTTGTGAAGTCCTCAAAAATCTCCTTTGTTCATGCCATGATACACTTCCACAAACATGTGTTGTGAAGAGCAGACTTTGATAGATCCTGTTCTTTAGATAACACAGAGCGCCCTTTCACACCTGATTGGCATCCCATTGACTCAAATTTCACCTTCGAACTAACTGATCATCCGTGAGGTTCACATACTTTTGCCACTCACAAATATGTAATATTCGATCATTTTCCTTAATAAATTAATGACCAAGTATAATATTTTTGTCTCATTTGTTTAACTGGTTTCTACTTTTAGGACTTGAGTGAAAATCTGATGATGTTTTAGGTCATATTTATGCAGAAATATAGAAAATTCTAAAGGGTTCACAAACTTTCAAGCACAACTGTAGAGCTCTACCAAGACAAAACAAGTATGAAGAAAGGTTAAAAGGGCTGAGTCTTTTCAGTTTAAGCAGAAGAAGATGAAGAAGAGACCTGACTGAAGTGTTTAAAATGATGAAGTGAATTCGTCCAGTGGATCAAGACGGTGACTTTAAAACGAGTTCATCAAGAACACGGAGACACAGTTGGAAACTTGTTAAGAGTGAAATTCACACAAACCTTAGGAAGTTTTTCTTTACATTGTCACAAAAATGGCACAAACTCATCAAGAAGGTTTGGGGCAGCCACCCGTATAATTGGCTTCCTGGCTGCAAAGATTCAAATAAATGATGTGCACAAAATGGAGTCCAAAACAAAACTGAGGGAACAGGGAAAAGGTGGAGGCTTTTAAAGGTCAGGGTAGGAAGTGACGTCAAAGGGGCCGGGATCGGAAAGGTCTTCAGCCATAGGCTCGAGCCCGGATGTGACATCAAGGGGTTCAGAGCCGATAAGGCCTTCCTGTGGTATAGCGGGTCCACAGCTCACGTCAAGAGGCCAATTTTAAATAAATAATCGCCGTGTTTGCAGCTTTGCGAGGGGGCGTGGTGGTGTGTAGCTAAAGTGGTTCCTGAGGAGTTCCTGATGTGGGCGTTTCTCACCTAGGTGCATAGGTGAGAAACGGTCCACATCCGTGATTGGTCCCAGGGCTGCTGATTGCTACAGCTGTTCATAAATAGAAGCACGAGCCGGCTAGAAGGGAAAAAAAGGAAGGAAAAAGAGCTGGAGGTTGCAGGAGAGCAGGAAGCAGCAAGCCGCGTGGAGAAAAGAGAGAGGCAGGCAGGCAGCTGGACAGTGAGCTCTAGCAGGAGTGTTTGACCAACACCTATAGGGCAGTTGGAAGTGGTCGCCCCCGCTGAGCATTTTAGGAAGGAATGGAAGTGACCAGCAGAAGGACAGCTGGCCACATAAGTCCGAGAAGGCAACTGGAGTTGGGAGGCTTGGGCGGTGAATTCCCTGACGTGGGCGTCCTGGTCGCCAGGGAAGCCAAGTCTCGATCTTGGTGAGCTGAACCGGAGCCAGGGATCGGACGGCCACCAGATCAGATATGTAGAAAGAAGGTCAGCTACAGGTATGGCGACTCTCCTGTTGCAAAGCCCGATGGGAGAAGCAGGGGAGCCGCCAGGTAAAAAGACACCGGGCTTTGTGTTGTTAAGGATTGCTTCCAGCATTGTTTTAACCTTGTTGTTTTTAAAAGACTTTTTTTTCTATTGGATCTTAACCTCCACTTCACTTCTGTTTTTATAGATTATTTATTTAATGACTTTGGAGGCACTGCACTTTATTTATTTGGCCATTTTCTTTTTGGTTTTTGTTGTTTTTAAATAAAAGCACTTTGCACATTTGCACCATCCCCTTGCTCCATTGTTATGCCTCACTGCCGAGCTCATCGGTAACATTACCGACAGTGACGGGTTCAGGGCTCCCCGAACGCAAGATGGGAGCATTGAGTGAACCCACATCGTCATACTTCCTCTATAGGTCCGGACCTGGAAGTGACGTCAACAGGGCCAGGTGGAACTTCCTGTGAATGGTCTGCAGGAAAGTGAGAAAAAGAGTCCGTGAACTCCTCCACATCCCGGTTAGATTCAGAATTGCCCTCACTCAAGCCCTTTAGCTGCCTCCCATGGGTTCACCGACAAAAGCAGCGATAGACATATGCGCCCCGACAAAACCGCGACGGACAAATGAGCGCCGACAAACCCGCTAACTGGTTTTTGATAAATGCGCGCCAACAAAATTGCCACGACAAAATCGTGAGAGAGGCCAAGAGCGTGGGACACCCTTGCTGCAGTTCTTCCTACATATGCAGGGCGTGAGCTTAAGGACTATCTGCATGCCGTGTTGATGGCATGCCGCGTCTCATAATATTGACTTCTAAAATCAACATTATTATACATGCTTTAAACTAGTAATTTATATTTAATGAAACTTTTGCGATTTTGTCGGGGCGACTTAATCGGCGCTATTTTGTCGGCGCGCATATGTCTATCGCACAAATGTCGGGTCACATCTCCCGTGCGCACGTGTGTGACAACACAAAGAACCACAGACAAATGGAATGAGTGACCAAGTAGTGTGGTAGACAGCAGGACTTTATGGACTTTCAAAATTCAACTTGATGTTATGTTAGAAGAATTAAGTGGACAGGACTGACGAGCTTTGTTGATGGAATGGCTTGTTCTCAATTTCTAATGTTCTAATACTTTGTGATGAATTCTGTGGCTGGCAGTGCCAGGATGTGTCTGCCAAAGCGTGCATGCCCAGTATAGACAAACATTTATGTCTTAAGTGTTTTTGGTCATTTTAGTGAGGTCGGAGATCATTTTCATTTGAAAACGCTGTTTGATAGTAGATTTGAACGTAGCCTCAGATACCAAAGAAATGTTTAAGACCAGACAAAGTAAAAGAAAAGATGCAGAATTCAAAGTTAAAAAGCACCCAGTCTGTACAATGTGCAAATGGACAGTGACAAAGACAGTATGGGGAGACGCAGACAGCGAACAGAGAAACAAAAATGGAATAATTGAATTATGTACTAAATATATTTTATTATGCTATGAATCCAATCCACATAAAAGGACAGTCCGTCTACAGGGCATCCGGAAAGTATTCACTTTGTAGAATTCTGAGGGAAAAAATGAATTTAATCCATTTTGGAATAAGGCTGTAACGTAACAAAATGTAGAAAAAGTGATGCGCTGTGAATACTTTCCGGATGCACTGTATTTAGCAGACTGAGCCTGAAACTGAGAGGAGCCAAAGAGTTCAGTGGTCGGACAACTCGGTGGGAAAATAAAATGCAATTTGTAAAGCTTACTGTTCTGGCTTTAAGACTGCAAGAAGCTCCTTCAAGATGGTTGAGGAGCAGAAAGACTATGATGTGGGAGATGTGAGGGGTCAGTAATCATGCCAGCGGTCCTCCCATTACAATACAATACAAGAGTCGGAGTACAGGATGGTTGTGGAGGTCTTTGTCTGGTGGTGTAGGGACAAGAACTTGCAACTCAGCAACAGCCGGACAAAAGAGCTGGTGGTGGACTTCTGGTGTGCCAAGGAGCCTCTGAGACCACCAGTTATCATTCAGGTGGAAAACATGGAAGTGGTGCAGAGCTACTAGTACCAGCAAACTGGACTGGTGTGACACCACAAGAAGGGTCAGAGCAGACTGGACTGAGGAGACTCTCAGGTCTTTTGACGTATGCAGCAAGCTGATGGAAATGTTCTACCAGTCCATAGTAGACGGTGTGCTCTTCTACGGTGTGGTGTCCTGGGAAAGCAACTTGAGCTCAAAAGAAACACAAAGCCTGAATAAACGCATCAGCAAAGCCTGCACCATCACAGGATAAACCCTGGGCTTACTAGAAGCTGCTGGGGACAAAAGAAGAGTGGCAAAATTGGATGCCATTATGAAAAATCCCCTCCAGGAGGCGCTCTCTCTTCTGGAACACTTTTAGTCACAGACTCATTCTACCATGGTTTTGATAAAAAGCTCCTCTGGGGGTCTTTACTGCCCACTGCTATAAGGCAATTCAATGATTCCACCCAACATACTCTTTAAGTTCATTTTGAAATATCTGCCCAATGTGGGATTTATTGATTTGTTTATTTATCAGTCGATTGATTGTATTATCATGTCCTGTGAGTCTGTTTTCTTGTTTTTTTTTATGTTTCTGCTGCTGTGTGAGTCTGAATTTCCCCCGGGATTAATAAAGTTGATCCATTCTCATCTATTCCATTGGTAGGGAAGACCGAGCAGTCCCAGCAATCTTCTCTGCTGTTATTGTGACACAGTGGAGAGAATGGCAGGTTCCAAACCAGACCATGATGACTGCTGTAAGGACACACTTACAATGGTACCCCCATAAAAAGAGGACATGACGGCAGGATGTAAATTCACTGCTGGGTCTTCATCATCAGGAGAGAAGATCCTCAGTGAGGTGCACACCAAACATTGTGATATACAGAGAGTTCTGCTCCTCCGGGGTCCTTCTGAAGTCCACAGTCATTTCCTTTGTCTTGTTGACATTCGGCAGAAGGTGGTGGGCCGTGCACCACCGCACTCCCCCAGCAGCACTCTCACCTCCTGTCTGCATGTTGACTCATCTATACCACGTATGAGCCGGTCATGATGGTGTTGTCTGCACACTTTATAATGTGCTTTGATGTGGTCTTGGTGGAACAGTCAGATAGCAGCAGTGTGAAGAGCAGGGGACCTCATCTCATCTCGTCTTCTTGTCATGTGAGTTATGAGTTATACAACAAGATTAAATATGTATAAACAGAGACAAAATACAAATAATGCACTAACGTATAATGCAGTATTAAACATCTGTGAGTAAAGGTTCAAATTTGCATTTAAAGAGTCCAATACAGCTCACTGACGCTCAACCGAGCACCTGGCAGCAAAGAGCAGTCAAGTTGGCAGACACAGTAATGTTCTGTCTCTCCATTGCAGTCCCCCGATCCACCACAACAGCCACAACACAGGGTGCCCATAAACGGGACTTGTTGTGGGGCCCCTGCTTGACAAGTCAAAGGAAATGGAAACTTTTGGAACAAGGTGTTGGCAACCCTGGCGTGTCGGCAGTTGTTTGGGACCAATGTGAACTTGTTTAGAACCCCTTTCCCCCTAGTTATAATGGAGCAGTGGAGTGGTGTGCAACGAGGGTTCACTGTGACGGCCTTTTATGAGAATGGTGATAGTGCTGCGCAAAAGGAATTTCGTTATCATTACCAGTTACGACGTCATGATCGTGTCCCGTGTGGGTGTGTAATTTCAAAGAAATGGGTTCAGCCCTAAAAAAAAGAAGTCCCCAGGTGGAGCCACTTCACATACTTCCTGACAATCGATGGCAGCTATTCGACGATTGTTTGGAAGGCACGTCATTTCACGCAACTGTGACACTCCATGACCTCCAAGATAATAATAATAATAATACACTTTATTTATTCGTAGGCGCCTTTCTAAACACTCAAGGACTCAGAACAATAGACAGAACACAGATTATAAACAAAACTAAAATACAAAAATTAAAATCAGACAGAGCAATTGTAATCAAAGAGAAAAAGCAGTCTTAAACAAATGAGTTTTTAGTTTAGATTTGAAACGTGAAAATGATTCAGTATTTCTAAGCTCAGATGGTAGTGATTTCCAGAGCTGTGGTAAGTGGTAAGATGGAGGAAGGAGACAGTCAAGTGGATGGAGGAAGAGGACCTAAGGCAGGGGTGCCCAACTCCAGTCCTGGAGGGCCGCAGTGGCTACAGGTTTTCATTCTAACCCTTTTCTTATGTAGTGATCTGTTTTTGATGCTAATTAACTTCTTTTGAATTAATTTTAATCAACTTGGATTTTTAAGAAATGTATCCCTGAATTTCTTAATCATTCCTCTGAATTGCTTCATTTCTTTCCTTAAATGGCACCCAAACAGAAGTGAAATGTGAAGTGAGTGAGCCAACAGAAGACCAACTAAGTCAGGGCCTCAAACTCCAACCAGTTGCCTAATTAGGCGCTGAGTCTTGTCGTTAATTAAACTCGTTCTTTAATTCTACGGCTTGTTGCTGCTCTCACTGAGCAATAGCAGACATTTCTGGAATTGTGGATTTTCTCTTTTCTAAGAGCAGATCAGAATTCCTGAGACCTTCACCTTTCTTTATTTTCAGATACTGTATGATGGTCACAGTTTGCTGGTCCTGTTTTGACTCATTTTGTATCGCATTATTGTTTGGCTGCTAATTAAGGAAAAAGAAACAATTGACGGGTCTGAGTCTTCAAGAGCGAGTCAAATAAAATGAATTCAAAAGAAGATAATTAGCAGCAAAAACAGGTCACTCATTAAGAAAAGGGTTAGAATGAAAACCTGCAGCCACTGCGGTCCTCCAGGACTGGAGTTGGGTACCCCTGATCTAAGGGTACAGGAGAGAATGGCAACATGGAGGAGGTCAGACAGATATGGAGGGGCAAGGTTGTGGAGAGCCTTACTGTAAAAGTTAACAGAAGAATTTTAAATTGAATGCGGAACTTAACTGGAAGCCAATGAAGCTGCTGCACGACGGGAGTGAATTGGTGAATAGAGGGGGTCCTAGTAATGATGCAGGTGGGCAGCTGAATTCTGGACCAGTTGAAGCTTATAAAGAGATCTGCGATAAAGACCAAAGAAAAGGGAATTGTGGTAATCCAGACGAGAAGTGACAAGGCTATGAACAAGGATAGCAGTGGTGTGGGGAGTGACGGAGGGACGAATACGATTAATGTAACGCAAGTAGAAATATGCAGACCGGAAGATGTTATTGATGTGGGACTGAAAAGATAAAATACTGTCAAGGATGACACATGTGGGGAAGGACAGACAGAGGAATTACCAATAACAAATGAAAAATGATCCGTTTTGGATAATGTTGATTTTGTACCAATGAGGAGAACCTTAGTTTTGTCACTATTTAAGAAAATTTGAAGAAAACCAGGATTTGATTAGATATAGGTAGATAGATAGATACACACCACTGCATAGAAGAGGACACTCGCCACAACCGTCTGGTAGAACATCTGCAGGATCTTATTGTTGATGTTGAAGAATGCCAGCCTTCTAAGGAAGTATAGTCGGCTCTGTCCTCTCTTGCACAGAACATCAGTATTGGCAGTCCAGTCCAGTTTATCATCCAGCTGCACTCCCAGGTATTTATAGGTCCTCACCCTCTGTACACAGTCACCTCTGACGATCACAGGGTCCATGAGGGGCCTGGTCCTCCTAAAATCCACCACCAGCTCCTTGGTTTTGCTGGTGTTCAGTTGTAGGTGGTTTGAGTCGCACCATTTAATAAAGTCCATGATTAGGTTCCTATACTCCTCCTCCTGCCCACTCCTGATGCCCACGATAGCAGTGTCATCAGTGAACCTTTGCACATGGCAGGACTCCGAATCGTATTGGAAGTCCGATGTATGTTGGCTGAACAGGACCAGAGAAAGTCCAGTCCCCTGCGGCGCTCCTGTGTTGCTGACCACAATGTCAGACGTGCAGTTCCCAAGACGCACATACTGAGGTCTGTCTGTAAGATAGTCCACGATCCACCGATGCCACCAGGTGTGAATCTACTCCCATCTCTGTCAGCTTGTCCTTAAGGAGCAGAGGTTGGATGGTGTTGAAGGCGCTAGAGAAGTCCAGAAACATAATTCTTACAGCACCACTGCCTCTGTCCAAGTGGGAGAGGGATCGGTGTAGCATGTAGATGATGGCATCCTCCACTCCCACCTTCTCCTGGTAAGCAAACTGCAGAGGGTCGAGGGTGTGGCAGACCTGTGGCCTCAGGTGGTGAAGCAGCAGCCGCTCCATGGTCTTCATCACATGTGACGTCAGAGCGACAGGCTGGAAGTCATTCAGCTCACTAGGACATGATTCCTTTGGGACTGGGGTGATGCAAGATGTTTTCCAAAGCCTCGGGACTCTCCCCTGTTCCAGGCTCAGGTTGAAGATGCACTGTAGAGGACTCCCCAGCTCCAACGCACAGGCATTCAGCAGTCGTGGCGATACTCCATCTGGACCTGCTGCTTTGCTGGCACGAAGTCTCCTCAGCTCTCTGCTCACCTGGGCTGCTGTAATTGTGGGTGGGGATGTCTCTCCTATGCTGGTATCAGCAGAAGGATGGTTGGAGGGTGCAGTACTCCGAGGTGAGAGTGGGTTAGGGTGGTCAAACCTGTTAAAGAAGTTGTTCATTTGGTTTGCTCTCTCCACGTCTCTCTCGATGGTGGCACCCCGCTCTGAGCTGCAGCCAGTGATGATCTTCATCCCATCCCACACATCCTTCATGCTGTTATTCTGCAACTTCTGCTCCAGTTTTCTCCTGTACTGCTCCTTCACCGCCCTGAGCTGGAATCGGAGTTCCTTATGCAATCAACAAGCGAGAAGGGTGGAAAGGAAGCAGTAGGTTTGCTAGGGAGGTAGAGCTGGGTGTCATCAGCATAACAGTGGAAGCTAATGTTATATTTACGAAAAATATTGCAGAGGGGCAGGAGGTAAATAATGAAAAAGAGAGGCCCCAGGACAGAGCCCACCTGAAGTAACAGCGGTGGGTTGGCATGTGAAAGTTTTAAGCTAAACAAACTGAGTGCGGCCTGAGAGGTACGTAGAATCTGAACCAATCTAGTGGAGTGTGGGTAATGCCAATCGAAGATAATCTATTGAGAAGAGTAGTGTGACAAATAGTGTCAAAGGCTGCACTCAGATCAAGAAGGATGAGAATAGTGATGAAACCAGAATCAGCTGCCATAAGGAGGTTGTTAGTCATTTTGATAAGTGCCGTTTCTGGACTGTGGAGGGGACGAAAACCAGACTGGAACTGTCCATACAGATTATTTTGAGATATATGAGAATGAAGTTGAATAGCTTCTATTTTTTCAAGAATTTTGGAAATGAAGGGTAGATTAGAAATAGGACGAAAATGACTGAAATTAGTCAGATCGGCAGCAGGTTTTTTCAGTATTGGGATTATTGCAGCAGTTTTAAAAGATGAAGGTACAGTACCATTAGTGAGAGAAGAGTGGATTATAGCAGAGATAAGGGGGGACCAAAGTGGGGAGGCAGGCTTTGACCAGAACTGTAGGGAGGGGGTCCAGTTGACAGGTGGATGGCTTAGACTTACAGACAAGTAGGAAGCTGAAAAGAGGAAAATGAGTGAGTTGGTGGGTGAAATTCAAATGAAGTACTGGAGGAATCCGTGCAGAGAGACTGGTGAATCTTCTGGATTTTTTCATTAAAAAAGGACATAAGGGAATTGCAAAAATCAGTTGAGTAAAAGTGAGAAGGTAAAGAATCCATGGATTGTGTGATATTATTAAGCAGTGAAAACAATGACTTGGTGTTGCCTTCATTGGAAGAAATAATGCGAGTATAATAGTTAGATTTAGTTTGGGCAATACAGTCCCTGTAATAAAGTCTATGGTTTTTGTACATCTCTTTGTGAACAAAGAGTCCAGTATTTTTCTATGACCGTTCAAGTTGCAGACCTTTGGCTTTCAAAAGCCGAAGTTCAGGTGTGAACCAGGGAGCAGAAAAGGAGTAAGAAACATATCTAGTTTTTAATGGAGCGAGAGAGTTAAGAATACCAGTAAGTCCAGTGTTATAGTGCGAGACCAGTTCTTCAGGAGTGGATAAATTATGAATGTCCATAAGGGAATCAATACTTGAGGAAAGAGAGTCCAAGTTAATATTCTTAATATTACGGAAAGACATGAGACGGGAAAGCTTAGTATTGGAAAGTGCAAGTTTAACATTGAATGAAATAAGAAAGTGATCAGTTATGGGGAGTTCATCTGCAGTACAATCAAGCGGGGTAACTCCAGAACAGCAAATCAAGTCCCCAGATCTCATTGTGATTTTTTTTTCCCGTGGGGACATCTTAAAAATCCAAGTGTACCGCACACGTCCTGCAACTGTTGCTGAACTAAAAAGGAGGATTGAAGGGGAAATCGCTGACATTCCTCTTAACGTGTGACGTCAAGCAATGCAAAATTTCCAAAATAGGCTGTTAGAATGTGCACAGAGAAATGGACAACACCTTCATGATTACCATCATTAACTGGATATCCGGTGCAACACATTTCATCATTAAATTTATTTTGCAATATTATTATTTGTGCATTGAACATCAAATGAAAATTTCCCATTTCTCTGCGCCACCCTGTATTTCCTTTTTTTAATAGTTCCTTTATCATTAGGTGTTTCGAAACACATAGAATTCAAATTGAACATTCATTTGGATAACAAAATTCATTTGAAGAAGTTAAAATATTTTTTCATTTTACCTCAAAGCCATATTAATTTTTTTTTGTTATGGGCGCCGTCATCTTGTACTTAAAAAAATTGCAATTTTCATAACATCAGAATGGCAAACTGTGACGTCATGGACTTGACTATGTAAAGGTCAGCATGTCGACTTTCTCGTTGCGGAGAGGACTGTGTGACTTTGACTACTGATTGTCTACTTTAAGAACTTTGCTCATGAACTTTGATTTGATTTTAGGGCTTTGTTTTCTGTTTGGTTATTCTGCAGATCGTCTTGACCTCTCAGTTAGAAACTGTGGCACCAGTTTTGGAGAACATCTCATCTTCTGGTCCTTTCTCATTAAAATACTGTCTTGTTTCAGAGTAAGGGCTGTCTTAATGCATGGGCACGCTGGGCAGTTGCTAAGGGTCCCCCACGAGCATAGGGGTCCCATGCTAATCTATATACAGTATGTTGTGACTTGTTGATTAATCTCTGCTGTACAGCATGTTTTTTAATGTTTAAACATGGATTTTGTTGGAAGTACCAATATAATAAATATGTTTAATTTTATCGACCATTTACATTTTTATTCCTGTGAGTGCACTGTTTTGCCCAGGGGCCTATAATGCTGTTAAGACGGCCCTGTTCAGGGCCAGTACATATTAAGGGTCCTCTAGTCACATTTGACAATCACGCCTTTGAAGCCACTGAATGGACTGTTGGGCTACGACGATCAATTAAGATGACCACAGTTGGAAGGTCACCATCCGATGAGTGGAGTTTTTGGCTCCAGTGTTCACACTCAATGACCATAGCTGGGAGGACACGATCTAACGAATGGGTTGTTGGGCTCAGACTCCAATAATCACACTGGATGACCAAAACTGTCCAGCTCTTATTTGGCTGGTGGACAGTGAACCCTTGAGGTGTACTGTTCACAACAGATGACCATGGCTGGGAGGCCATTTCCTGTTGATTATATTGTCCACTCTATTCACAGTGGATGACCATGGCTTTCAGGTCACTATTCAATGCTGATGGGCTCCAAGATTTACATTAGATGGCCAGCATCTGCTGAGTGAAGTATTTGACTCCAATGTTCACACTAGATGACTAAAACTGTCCAGTTGTTATTCGGTCAGTAGACAGAGCACCACCAAAGTTCATAATAATTGACCACGGCTGAGTGGTTTTTGTCTAAAAGGTGTTCTGAATTGATCCTTCAGTCCCAATAGATGACCATGGCTGAGAGGCTGCTGTCTGATGAAGGTATTGAATAGATCTTCAATTCACATAGGATGACCATACCATTGAGGTCACTGTCCAGTGAATGGACTTTTGAGCTCAGAGGTTCACATTAGTTGACCACAGCTGGAAGGCCACCATCTGATGAGTGGAGGTTTTGGCTGCAGTGTTCACACTTGATGACCATAGCTGGGAGGACATGTTCTAGCGAATGGGTTGTTGGGCTCAGAATCCAATAATCACACTGGATGACCAAAACTGTCCAGCTGTTATTTGGCTGGTGGACAGTGAACCCTTGAGGTGTACTGTTCACAATAGATGACCATAGCTGGGAGGCCGTTGTTTGTTGATTGTATTGTCCACTCTATTCACAATGGGTGACCATGGCTTTGAGGTCACTATTCAATGAACTGGCTGATGGACTCCAAAACTCACATTAGATGGTCACAGCTTGAAGGCCAGCGTCTGCTGAGTGAAGTATTTGACTTCAATGTTCATACTAGATGACTAAAACTGTCCAGTTGTTATTCAGTCAGTAGACAGAGCACCTCCAAAGTTCATAATAATTAACCATGGCTGAGAGGCTGCTGTGTGAAAAAGGTCTTGAATGGATCTTCAGTTCACATAGGATAACCATGGCATTGAGGTCACTGTCCAGTGAATGGACTTTTGGGCTCCAAGGTTCAATTAAGATGACTACAGTTGGAAGGCCACCATCTGATGAATGGAGTGTCTGGCTCCAGTGTTCACACTTGATGGCTATAGTTGGGAGGACACGATGTAGTGAATGGGTTGTTGGGCTCAGATTCCAATGATCACACTGGATGACTAAAACTGTCCAGTTATTATTCGGTCAGTGAACAGAGCACCTCCAAAGTTCATAATAATTGACCACGGCTGAGAGGTTCTGGTCTAAAAAGTGTTTTGAATTGTTTATCCAGTCACAATAGATGATCACGGCTGAGAAGCTGCTGTCTGATGAAGGTATTAAATGGGTCTTCTGTTCACATGGGATGACCGTGGCCTTGAAGTCACTGTCTAGTGAATCTGTTTGGGCTCCAAAGTTCACATTAGTTGATCACAGCTAGAAGGCCTCCACCTGCTAAATGGAATGTATGACTCAAATGGTCACATTAGGTGACCATGGATGGGAGACGGCTGTCTGATGAGTGCATTGGGTGAGTCCTCCATTCCCATTAGTTGACCATCGCTTTGAGCTAACTATCCATTAAAGGGGCTGTTAGGCTTCATGGTTCACAGTAAATTACCACATCTGGGAAACCACTGTCTGATGAGTGTATTGCATGGGTTACACTCACATTGCAAGATGCACTTCTGGTTGGTTGGTGGACCATGCGCTTCCAGTGTTCGAGCTAGATGATCACAACTAGAAAGCCACTGATGGCTTGACTCCAATGCTCACATTACATGACCAAAACAATTCAGTTGTTATTTGGTCAGTGGACAGTGAACCCCCAAGATTCACAATAGATGACCATAGGTGAGAGGCTGCCTTTCTGATGGGTACATTGAATGGATCCTCTGTTCAAAATAGATGACCATGACTTTTAGGTGACTATACAGTGAAAGGACAGTTGGGCTCCAGGGTTCACATTAGCTGACCACAACTGGATGACCACTGTCTGTTGAGTGGAGTGTTGGACTCCAGTGTTCATACTTGATGACCAAAACTATCCAATTGGTATTTGGTCAGTGGGCAGAGTGCCTCCAGAGTTAACAATATTCACAAATGTTCACACTGGATATCCATTGATGGAACACTGCTGGCTGGCTGATGGACCGTGTACTTTCAGTGTTCATGTTAGCTGATCTGACTTTGGAGGACCACCATCTGCTGATTGACTCCAAGGAAGGAAAGCCACCATCTGAGTGTCTGACTCCAATATTCATACTAGATGATCAAAACTTCCCAATTGTTTTTTGGTAGTGGACAGAGCACCTCCAGGGTTCATACTAAGTGACCATGGCTGGGAGGCCACTGACTGATCGCCAGATTGAATGTGTCCTCTTTTCACATCAGATGGTCACGCCTTTCAGGTCTCTCACTATCCAATGAATGCATTGTTGGGCTCCAAGGCTCACATTAGATGATCACAGCCAGAAGGCCACCATCTGCTAAGTGGAGTGTTGGACTCCAGTGTTCAAACTTGATGACCAAAGCTATCCAATTGTTATATGGTCAGTGGACAGAGTACCTCAACAGTTAACAATAGATGGCCATGTGTGGGAGGCCACTCTCAGAGGAGTCCTCTCTTCATATTAGACGACAATGGCTTTGAGGTCACTATTCCAATGAATCGGCTGTTATGCTCCAGGGTTTACACTAGATGACCACAGCTGGAAGACCACTCACTCCTGAGTGGAGCATTTGAGTCCAATGTTCACACTTGATGACCAAAACTATCCAGTTGTTATTTAGTCAGTGGACAGAATTCCTCCAGGGTTCACACTAGGTGACCACAGCTGGAACCCTGCTGGCCATCTGGCTAATGGTCTACGTATTTCCAATGTTCTTGTTAGATGATTACAACTAGAAGGACACCATCTGCTGAGTGCAATGCTTGACTTAGATATTAGATGGCCATAACTGTCCAGTTGTTATTTTGCCAGTGGACACAGTACCTCCAGAGTTCACATTAGATGATCTTGGCTTTGAGGTCACTATCCCTGAATGAACTGTTAGGTTCAGAGGTTCACATTAGATGACCACAGCTGGAAGGCCACCGTCTGACAAGTAGAATGTATAACACAGATGGTCACAATAGATGACCATGGATAGACAACTGCTGTTTGATGAGTGTATTGAATGGCTCCTCTTTTCATATTAGTTGAGCATGGCTTTGAGGTCACTGTTCAGTGACTGGACTGTTGGACTCCAGTCCACATGACATGAAGAAACATAACCAACCAACAGGTGACAGCATTAGAAAAGACATCTAACCCCACCAGGGATATCTCTGCAGCCCACAGGCTCCACACTGGAGCTCTAAGTACATGGAGTTGACTTAATGGACTGTCGGTGGTATTTAAGTATGATAAGCCTCCCATAGATGTAATCTTAACCACAGCTATGAGGCCATTGTCTGAGAAGTGTCATGGGTGCTTTGTTCACACCTGATGACCACAGCTAGAACACCGGTAGCTGGCTGATGCTCCATATACTTCCAGTGTTTGTGCTAGATGATTACTGCTGGAAGGCCACCATCTGCTGAGTGGAGTGTTTGATTCCAATATTAGATGGTCATAATTGTCCAGGTGTTATTTGGTTAGTGGACAGAGTACCTCCGGGGTCCACGATACACGGCCTTATCTGGGTGGCTGCTGCTTGATGAGTGTATTGAATGACCCCTCTGTTGGCGTTAGATGAACACGGCTTTGAGGTTACTAGTCCAGTGATCCAGCTGTTTTGCTCCAGGGTTCACACTAGATGACCACAGCTGGGAGGCCACTGCCTAATGAGTGCAGGACTCACATTGGATAACACCGCTGGCTGGCTGGCAGACAGTGTACTTCCAATCACCATGTTAGATGACCACAGATGTGATACCACCATCTCCTGAGTTGACTACGGACCTCCAAGTCACAGTGGTGGCCACTCACACCCCTACAGCGTATGCCCGAGCATGTACACCAACAGTCTACACCTACAGTGACCTTTTTGTGGTTCTTCTAGCCCGTCAGGTCATCAGCCCCATCTCAAGCTGCTCCTGACTAAAGGAAAGTCTGCAGAGCACGGCGGGCTCTGGAGGAACCATGATGACAAACAGGAAGATGAGGCGGAGGTGCCGAGCGGTTAACCTCTTGTTCAAAGGCCTAAAATAGAAATGAGCGCCCACTGAGACGCCCCCGTTAACACCTGGTGGATTAGCAGGCACCCATCTTGCGCCATTCAACTAAAGTATGCAAGGTGCCCAATGGAAAGAAGCCCCTCATAGCAACGTCAAAAACAAGTGTCCATGTGGCTTTGGATTTATGGTTATACCGATGAGCCCCCACTCTGACAGCTACAATAGCCACACAGATGACATATAGCGCCTTGAAGTTCACTGTTTAAGCCTAGCAAAGCAGTGGGTGGGCTGGAACTCTCAAGCAGTTTGTCACTGGAAATTCGTCTTTAAATCACACCTTTTACAGTGAGACCTTTACCTAATAAGCTGAATTTTATATAGCGCCTTTGAATCTCCAAATCCACTTAAGACCCTCAATATGAGGGAGACACTACTGCTGAGGATAAGAGAGAGTGGGAAAATAAGACGGACCCTCAAAGCAATGCACTTTTACCGTATATACAGTACCACCTTTAACAGCTGTGTGATTTTTATATAGTGCCTTGAAGTCTTTTTTTTATCACGAGCAGTGGCAGTGAATTACAAAAGTCAGCAGTAGAGGAATTTGGGGGCAAACATCTCATTTATTTCTTATTGGTGGTTAAGTCAGTTTAAATAAAGCATCTTTCACAGAGTGAGATGGAACAGTATATTATTTATTATATTATTATTAGGGCAGCATGGTGGCATAGTGGGTAGCTCTGCTGCCTCGCAGTTAGGAGACCCAGGTTCGCTTTCCTGGTCCACCCTGCATGGAGTTTGCATGTTCTCCCCGTGTCTGCGTGGGTTTCCTCCCACAGTCCAAAGACATGCAAGTTAGGTGGATTGGCGATTCTAAATTGTCCCAAGTGTGTGCTTGGTGTGTGTGTGTGCCCTGCGGTGGGCTGGCATCCTGCCCGGGGTTTGTTTTCTGCCTTGTGCCCTGTGTTGGCTGGGATTGGCTCCAGCAGACCCCTGTGACCCTACAGTTAGAATATAGCAAGTTAGATAATGGATGGATGGATATTATTATTAGGTTATATAGCGCCTTGATGTGTGGAGTACAAGTCACTTAGGACTTAGGAGTCATAGTGAACTCTAAGCTATCGACTTCCAGATAAGTGTTCAGAAGCCATTAAGAAGGCTAACTGAATGTCAGGTTATATAGCACCTTGATATGTGGAGCACAAGTCACAGGAGGTTCTGCTCAGCTTTATAACACACTGGTGAGGTCTCATCTGGAGTACTGGGTGCAGTTTGACTCTATAGAAAGGACATAACAGCACTAGAGAAGGTCCAGAGAAGAGCGACTTGGCTGATTCAGGGCTACAGGGGATGAGTTATTAGGAAAGATTCAAAGAGCTGAGCCTTTACAGGAGATGAAGAGGAGACCTGACTGAAGTGTTTACAATGATGAAGGGAATCAGTCCAGTGGATCGAGATGGTGACTTTAAAATGAGTTCATCAAAAACACGGAGACACAGTTGGAAATTTGTTAAGGGGGAATTTCACACAAACATTAGGAAGTTTTTCTTTACACAAAGAACCACAGACATGCGACCAAATAGTGTGGTGGGCAGGAGGACATTAGGGACTTTCAACACTCGACTTGATGGTTTTTTTTGGAAGAAATAAGCGGACAGGACTAATGAGCTTTGTTGGGCTGAATGGCCTGTTCTCATCTAGATTGTTCTAATGTTCTAATTATAAAGCGCCTTTCATCATAGGTGCCATCATTAGGTGACATGTGGAATATGTGCCAGGTGCTCATACTTCAGTTAGATCCCTACAATAAAATCACCTGGGCAGGGACAGTGTGAACAAAGTAGATGAAGTGCCACATCACCCTGGGTAGTTGGGGGTGTAAAACAGCAGTGGGGGTCACCACATCGGGTCTTCTTCAGAAAGCGGACGCCACTTGGTTCTTATCCTAATGTCTTACCCCCCCCCACCCTTTTTTTTCTTGCCCTCATCTTTTATCCTAACCTTAACTCCACTGGAACTGGACCCTGAGACTGTGCATTACCTAGGGCCCGGATGTTAAGGTTACCCCTAGTCTGCTTTTTGGCGTCAAGACCCATCACATCTAACTGGTTCATTCATTTGAGGTCACCATAGGCTGGCAAGGCTGGCTCAGGGAATTGAATAAAGGAAAAGAGCTGGCTGACTGCAACCAAATCCAAAGGTTCAAAGACCTTACAACAGGGGTCTGTGACGATGCGGGTTCGTTGCATACTCCCATCTTCTGTCTGGGAGCCCTTGAACCCGTCACCGTTGGTAATGTCACCAACGAGCTTAGCAGTGAGGCAACAACATAGCAAAGTGTAAAGTGCTTTTATGAAAACAATCAACAAAAACAATGTTCAAATGAAATAAAGTGCAGTGTCCAAAGTTCCAATAAATAAATAATCCATAAAAACAGATGTGACACGTGGAGGTTAAAACCAATAAATAGGAAACGTCTTCTTATAAACAACGAAGTTAAAATAATACAGGAAGTATTCTTTTAAAAAAACAACAACACGCCTGGTGGCTTTCTTCCTCTGGCAGCTCCCCCACTCCTCCCATCTGGGATGTTCAATAGGGGAGTCGTCCTACCTACAGCTGGCCTTCTCTCCACTCTCCTACTGGTCGGCCCCCTTACCGATCCCTGGCTCCGGTAGGCTTCACGAACAGCGACTTGGGATTCCCCAACGACCAGGGCTCTCACGCTGGGGACACCACGTCCCAAGTCCCGACTCCTGCGACCTTACACGGAGAGTCATCCGCCTTCCGGTCAATCCCGCTCCATTATCACTCAGCGGGAGTGACCACCACTACTACTATTCCCCGGGTGTCGGCCAAACACCCAGGCTCCCTGCTCAGCTGCCACGAGCCTCCACTCACTCGCTCGCTCGCTTGCTCGCTTTCTCTCCCTCCCCACTGCTTCCTGCTTTCCTCCTGCAACCTCTGTTCTTTCCTTCCTTTTTTTTTCTTTCTCTTTTCTCCCCCCTTAACCGCCTTGTGTTTCTATTTGGCAGTCGCGGCCAATCAGTAACCCCGAGAACAATCACAGATGTGGACGATTTCTCACCTGTGCACTAGGCGAGAAACACCCACACCACGAATCATCCCGGGACCCTCTTCAGCCACACAACCACCATGCCCCCTCGCTAAGCCGCGAGCGCAGTGATTACTTATTTAAAACTGGCCCTTTTTGTCGTGAGCTGTGGATCCGCCACACCACAGAGTCTTCAACTCCACTGGTGGGATGCAGGTTTTCATTATAACCGTTATCCTAATTGGCGAGCAGCTTTCGCTGCTAATTAACACTTTTTGCCTTCATTTTCATAGCCTTGTGTTTAAGGATTCAGTCCTCTGAATTGATTCGTTTCTTTATTAAATGACAGCCAAACAGAAATGAGACGTGAAACGAGCCGACAGTTGATCAGCTAAACTGGAGCTTCAAACTCCAACCAATCTCTTAATGAGAAGCCAATTCTTGCCGTTATTGAATATCAGGACTTGTTGCTGCTCTCATTCGGCCACAGCAGACTGTTGATCTTCTGTTTTTTTCTAAGACCACCGTCAAGATGTTTTCGTGACCTGAGCAGACCACCTTGACCGAGAACTTCACCGTTCTTTATTTTCAGGTGAGCTGGTCTTGTTTTGTGTCTCATTATTGTTTGGCTTCTCATTAAGGAAAAAGAAACAACTAAGTAAGGGTTGTCCAACTCTGGTCCTGGAGGGCCTCAGTGGCTGCAGTTTTCATTCTAACCATCTTCTTAATTGGTGACCAGGTTTTGCTGATAATTAACTTCTTTTGCCTTCATTTTAATTAACTTGACTCCGCCCCCCATTTGTTTCTTTTTCCTTAACTAGCAGCCAAACAATAATGAGACACGAAATGAGCCACCACATGACCAGCTCACCTGTGCCCATCACACAGTATCTGAAAATAAAGAAAGGTGAGGGTCTCAGTAAGGTTTGATCTCTCAGGTCACCAAAACATTCTGATGGTGTTCTTAGAAAAAAAAAGAAAATCAACAGTTTTGAAAATGTCTGCTGTGGTAGAATGAGAGCCGCAACAAGCCATGGAATTGAATAATGGGCTTAATTAACAGCAAGAATCGGCTTCTCATTAAGAGTTTGGTTGGAGTGAAACTGGCTGGCGTTTGAAGCTCCAGTTTAGCTGCTCATCTGTCGGCTCGTTTCACGTCTCATTTCTGTTTGGCTGCCTTTTAAAGAAGAAACAATTCAATTCAGAGGACTGAATCCTTAAACACAGGGCTATGAAAATGAAGGCAAAAAGAGTTAATTAGCAGCGAAAACTGCTCACTGAGGGTGAGAATGAAAACCTGCAGCCCCTGCGGCCCTCCAGGCCTGGAGTTCGACACCTCAGAACTAAGGGGTCTGAGTCACATCAATTACAACAAAGGCCAAGCAAGTTAATCAGCAGCCAAAATGGTTAACTAATTGAGAAGATGATGAGAATGAAAACCTGCAGCCACTGCGGCCCACCAGGACCGGAGATGGAGACCACTGCCTTATAACATGGGGACCCCCTAGTGGAGACAGAAGTAGTTGCCCTGACAAAACGCAGATGGGTAGAAGCTGCTGATCCCGGTCAACTTGCCCCCTCTTGTGGTTCATTCTGAGAAGACGACAGGGTGCCCTGGTGCTTTGGCAGGATGGGAGTCCCAATGACGAAGCTGCTGGACTGCATACCCCAAAGATGAGGGTTCAATGCCCATCTCTGACTCATTGGGTGACCCTGAATGACTCCCATTATTCATTTTTCTTAAACCCACGATCAGACTCTGCAGTGTGTCCATAATTGGAGCTTTGGATGGCAGAAAGGCAGCATATGAAATGACATTTGGTCAGTGTGCATGTTGTGGTCCCCTCCTATATGGCGTCTGCCCTCACAAGTAACGTGAAGAGACTCGTTTACTGTCGGGAAGTCTCCAGAATGGACGAAGCACATACAAGGAACTTGGCCTGACGCCACCGGCGCCCTGCAGTGTCTGTGCGGTTGGTGTATGCTGAGGCGTGTGATCCTGGCTCTCACTCCTGTCACGCGCCCGTGTGACTGTCTGCTGACTGCAGTCACACACAGAGGGAAAATCTCACTGCTGGGTTAGGAGATGAGACGAGTTCAAAGGGGGGGGGGGGGGGGGGGGACCCTGTTACACCCCACCCCGAAAACACCGGACCCCCCGGCCCCCCCCCCCCCCCCCCCCGGCCCCCCCCACCATAAGACACGCAACAATACATCATCACCATCCAGTGCAATGACAAGTGAAGTAACTCAACCCCACCAGCAGGGAGCAGTGTGAAGTCAAGTACTATAACCTCACCAGCAGGTGGCAACATGACAACCAACCAACCAACTAACAGGTGATAGCATTAGAAAAGACAGCTAAACCCACCAGGGGTATCTCTGCAGCCCACACGGGACCACCAGGTATGTGGAGTTAACTTAATGGAGTGTCGGCGTCATTTGAACATGATGAGCCTGAGCCTCCCATAGCCATAAACCACAGTGGAGCTCTGGAGCCTATTGGAGTCAACTTTACCTACTTGGAGCTCCAGGGTGGAGGCTCCAGGCTTTGAGGGCACTTGGAAACAATGTAAAATAGACCCAACAGCAGGGGGCAGTATGACATAAGATAACATAACCCTACCATATGAGGGCAGGATGGGACTGCTAATCAGAGTGTCCCTTAGTGGACAGTGTAGGCACCTAACTGTCACTCCCTGGGTTTCTGGGAATCCTGGAGACACTTGGAGGTGTAAAGAGTGGCCTCTGATGCATTGTCCTCTGTGTTCGCTGAGAACATCTTTAATGAGCCACTCGATCTGAGGCTTCAGTTAAGAACTCAATGTAAAGTATGGTGTGAAGCAACACAACCCAGCCAGCAGGGGGCAGAACAGAATAAAGTAAACTCGCCAGCAGGGGGCAACACAAAAAAAGGTACCACAACCCAGCCAGCAGGGGGCAGAACAAAAAAAAGTAAAGTAAACTCACCAGCAGGGGGCAGCACAAAAAAAGGTACCACAACCCAGCCAGCAGGGGGCAGAAAAAAATAAAGTAAACTCGCCAGCAGGGGGCAGCACAAAAAAAAGGTACTGCATCCCCACCAGCAGGGGGCAGCATGAAGTAAAATAAATCCACCAGCAGGGGGAAGCAATAAAGAATGTAACAGAACCCCACCAGCAGGGGGCTGTTTGAAACCAGTATGGGGCAGTGAAATAAATAAACAAATACATCTGTTAAAATAATAAGTCCACCAGTAAGGGGCAGCATTAAAGAATGTAACATAACTCCACCAGAACCTGACAGAATGAAAAGAAGAAATGTAACTCAACCAGCAGGGGGCAGCATAAAAGAACATAACAGAACACCACCAGCAGGGGGCAGTAAAATAAATAAATAAATAAATAAATAAATCCCTCAAAATAATAAATAGGTTCACCAGTAAAGGGTAGCATAAAAGAATGCAACATATCTCCACCAGAATCTGGCAGAATGAAAAACAGGGCAGGGGGCAGCATGAAATAAAATAAAATAAGCACACTAGCAAGGGGCAGCTTGACTTAAAATGGCATAACCAGAGCACCAGAGGGCACCAGAGACCCTTAAAGGTGTACAGAGTGGCCCCTGATGCATTGTCACCTGTAATTGCTAACTTAATAATTTAACAAGTCGTGGCACATGTTAATCAGTTTGTACCATAAAAGACAGCACAGGTACCTAACTGTCACTTTCAGGGGAGTGACATGTCCTCCTGCCTGACACTGTTTCTGGGAGACCCTTACAGAATGTACAGAGTGGCCCCCGACGCACTGTCATCTGTAATTGCTAACTTAATAATTTAACAAGTCGTGTCAGAAAATCTGAGGCTTCAATTAAGACTTCAGTGTAAAGTATGAGGACAGCAGGGAGAACCTTAAGAAATAAACTGAAACAAACCCACCAGCAGATGGCAGCATAAAAAGACCGTAACATAGCCCTATCAGCAGGGGGCAGTTTGAAAACAGCACAGGGCTGTAAAATAAATAAACCAATCAATCAAAATGATAAATACGTCCATCAGTAAGGGGCAGCATAAAAGAATGTAACATAACTTCAGCAGAACTTGGCAGAATGAAAAGAAGAAACATAACTCCACCAGCAGGGGGCAGCATGAAGTTAAATAAAATAAGCACACTAGCAAGGGGCAGCTTGACATAACATAACATAAGCATACCACCAGAGGGCAGCATGGCACATGTTAATCAGCTTGTACCATAAAGGGCAGCACAGGCACCTAACTGTCACTTTCAGGGGAGTGACATGTCCTCCTGCCTGACACTGTTTCTGGAAGACCCTTAAAGGTGTACAGAGTGGCCCCTGATGCATTGTCACCTGTAATTGCTAACTTAATAATTTAACAAGTCGTGTCAGAATATCTGAGGCTTCAATTAAGAATTCAGCGTAAGGTATGAGGACAGCAGAGAGGACACTAAGAAATAAACTAAAATTAACCCACCAGCAGGGGGCAGCATAAAAAGAAGATACATAACCTCACCAGTAGGTGGCAGCACAGAATGAAGTAACTCAACCCCACCAGGATCAGGCAGGATGATGCCAAGTAGCATAACCTCGGCAGCAGGTGGCAGCAGGATCTGATGTAGCATAAGCAACCAAAAGGTCTAAGTTTGAGAATCCCACCATTACTGAGGACTGTGTCAAGTAAAATAAAATATACCCAACAGAACTGAGCAGCGTAAAGTATGGGACAGTTAAATAGATGAAAATAAACCAACTACTGTGGGGCAGTATGAAATCAAACAGCACAACCTGACCAGGAGGTGGCAGCCTTTAGAGACACGACCTAACCAGCCAACAGGTTGCAATGCAGAATGAAAAAGTGCAGCCTCATTAGAACTGAGGGCAGATTCACATAATGTAAAATAAACCCAGCAGCAGGGGGCAGTGTGATATAAGGTGAAATAACCCAACCAGCCCAGATGGCATAAATATAAGCTACACAACCTCACCAGCAGGTGGCAGCATGAAATGAAACAACTCAAGCCTGTCTTTATCAGACAGCATGAAGTCATTTTGCACAACCTCACCAGCAGGTGGCAGCAGGATTTGATGTAACATAAGCAACCAAAAGGTGTAAGTTTGAGGAAAAAAAGGCTTTAATTAAGAATTCAGTGTACAGTATGAGGATAGCAGGGAGGACACTAAGAAATAAACTAAAATGAACCCACCAGCAGGGGGCAGCATAAAAAGAAGAGACATAAACTGACCAGTAGGTGGCAGCACTGAATGAAGTAACTCAACCCCATCAGGATCAGACAGGATGAAGCCAAGCGGCATAACCTCAGCAGCAGGTGGCAGCCTGAAATAAGGTGACATAGCCCTACCAGCAGGGGACAGCATAAAGATCAGATACATAACCTCACCAGTAGGTGGCAGCATGAAAAGAATTAACAGTCCCACCAGCAGGGAGGGCAGTAAGAAAAATATAAAGTAAAAGCACCCATAGAGGGCAGCATAACATAAGGTATCACAGCCCCATCATCATGTGCCAGAATGGAATAAAGAAAAGCTGAACCCAACCCCACCAGACAGCAGGGGTCACTGTGAAATAAGGTAACATAAACCCACCCAGCGTGTCAGAATTGAATGAACTAACACAATGAGGCAGTATAAGGTCAATCAAGATTAGCTTGTCAGCTAATGGCAGCATGATGTGATGTAAAATAACCCTACCAGCAGGTGGCACTATTAAATAAGTTGTAATGAATAAGAAGAAAATAAAAATGAATATAATTGATAACACATGATAAATAAGATGAAATAAGATAACAGAACCCCACCAACAGGTGGCAGGATGGAATTAAATAAAACAACCCCAGTAGAGTGGGGCAGTATGAAGTGAAGTAACATAATCTCACCAGTAGGTGGCAGCATGATTTGAATTAACACTGCCAACCAGCAGGTGGCAGTATGGACAGTAGAAGCATAACCCCACAAGCTGGGAGGAAAGTGTGAAATAATATAAATAAAAGCACCAGCAGAGGGCAGCATAACATAAGGTAACACAACTCCAGCCAGCATCATAGGGCAGTAAAGAAGTGAACAAACGTCACCCCACCAGCAGGGGGCAGCAAGAAATCAAATCAAATCACCCCACGTAGAGGTGGCAGGATGGAGGCAAGTCGCACAGTCCCATGAACAGGGTTAATGCACATCCCCTAAGTCTACTTCAGTAAGTTTGAAGTGAAGAAATCAGGCAGAGAAAATGGGCGACGCAAACAAAACTAAAACTCAAAAGGCATCGAGTTGGGGGCACCAGGCACAGCCGCTTAAAAAAGGAAAGTTATGAGCCTGAAGAGGCACAGTTGTGAAAATAAGAGGTTGGTAAGGCCAGCGTTAAGGTGCCAAGTTTGTGGTTTGGCACATCTGTGGCATCTTCACACTTCCTACAAATATTGAGTGGCACTATCATGGAAAGCAGTGAATCCCCCCTGTCACCACTAGGTGGGGCGCTCGAGTCTGAGTGTCTTTTATGGTGGTACTGCTGCTGGCTGCTGCCCCCTTCTGGCTCCCCTGCTGCCAGTGAACTCCATAGCTCATGTTCAGAGCATTCATGGGGGCTCTTGGGGTTTGGGCAGAGCTGATAGACCTGCTTCTGGTGGGCCACAGACACCTACAGTCCCACAGACCCTAACCCTTCGAGGCTGCCAACACACCTCACCTCAGATGGAAATTCTGCCCGCCTATCACAATGGAGGACTCACTCAAACTCTTCTTATTTTTGTTCCTTTGTTTGAATTTCCGCCTCGGCTCTTTACACCGTTTGTCAGATGTTATCTCAGCTTTGGCAGCCCATGGTGACAGTGACTTTTGCGGCTGGCGGTGTCTGATGCCTGTGGGTGACAGCAGGTCGCTACATTTAGGTCATGAGTCACCTCTCTGCCCCCGCCTGGTCTGCCAGAGCACCTTGCTGTGGTCTGGGCCCAGGGCGAGCTCACCGGGGTATGGCATTATGGTGCCCCCCCGCAGGAGGCACTGAGCTGATGCCACTTATTTTTACTTCTGTGAAGCTTGTGGATCAGAGAAAACCACAAAGCAGAGATGGAAGAAAACAAAGCAATGAAACTTACACTTGTCAGCTGAAACCCAAATCCAAAGGGACTTACAAATGGCAAGTGCAGAGCACGACAGCCTCCATCTGTCTGCACTGCGTAGTCTGAGGTGGTCCAGATTGATCTACCAACTTCATGGTGCACTGGGGGGTCCACCAGAGGGTGATGCTGCTTTAACGTTTCATACTATGGCACCTTCCTAAGCTGTTTAGAGGTGTTGTGCCGCTGCTCCCTAAAAAAACCCACCCACGTTCTGTTCCGGCCTGAGCCCACTCTAGCAGCAAAGCCAGATGTGCCCACCAGGGGGCGTCACAGCCTGTACTTAAAAGCAATGCATGTTACTTATAGTTTATTGCATATTGTATTAGAGGCACCATCTTTATGGTATATAGCGCCTTTCACCATCCACACAGCTCTAACCTGCACGCCATTTGTGGTGTGATTGCTTCAATATTTTTATGACTTGCATTTCAGAGACCAAGCATCACTTGCAAATACATTTTTATAGCATATAACGCCTTTCACCAGGGACATTATACAACCCTGCATTGCATTTGTAGTCCAACAATCCCATAACGAGCAGGCAAAGTGACTTGTAATTAAGAGGTCATGGGGGGGTTTGGGGGGCACATTTCCTGCATTATAGGCACTACAATTAAATCTATATGGTATATAGCGCCTTTCACCAAGGACACCATTCAACCCTGTACAGTATACTATTTGTAGTCCAATATTCCCATAATGACAGGCCTAGTGACTTGTAGTTAAGAGGCTGGAGGGGCGGGAGGTGGGGGGTTTGGGGGGCACATTTCCTGCATTATAAGCACTACAATTAAATCTATATGGTATATAGCGCCTTTCACTGTGTGGAATATGGCCCGGACACACACAGACGGACATCTTATGTTCACCACACACTGTTTATTATACACTATTTACAACAAGTCACGTGCACCACAAACCCCAGTGCCTCCAGCACCGATTCCCCAATGTCCAGGCCTCACAGTCTTTGTGCCTTCCTCCTGGCCGCCTCCAGTCCTCTCTCCAGCTCCGTCCTCTTCCACCCGTCTTCCGCTACTGACTGAAGGGAGGTGGCCCCTTAAATAGGAACCCGGATGGGCTCCAGCTGCTTCCCGGCATTCCTCCGAAGAAAGGCCCCAGTGTGGCGGAAATGCCGGCTGCGCACCTGGAAGCCCTCCGGGTGTCCCCTGTCTTCTTCCCCCCAGTACTTCCTGGTGTGGCAGAAGTGCTGAGCTCCAGACTTCTACAGGCACCGGGGCGCCGCCTGGTGGTGGCCACGGGTCCCTACAGGGCTGGGCTTCCGAGCCCTTTACCCGAGGCCCCCAACACAACCAGGGCGGACGCCTCCTCGTGGTCTGGAGGAGGTACAAGCCCTCCTCCGGTCCTCCTGGGCATCCGGCCGGGCTCCAGCCCCGGCCGGATGCCACAACTGTTAATACTATTCTAATCTGCACACTATCTGTGGTATGGTTGCTTTAATATTCTTATGATTTGTAATTTAGGAGTCAAGCACGGTCAGTGGGGTGTGGGGGGGGGACACATTTCCTGTATTATTGGTGCAACAACTTAATGCAGCTTTATGGTATATAGCGCCTTTCACCATCATGCATATCTTTTGTGGTCCAGTATCCCCATAATGAGCCAATGAGGTGTTGTATAATTGAGATACCAATGGGGTCACATTTCTTGTATTATAAGCACCACAAACACACATCTTTATGGTATATAGCACCTTTCACCATGCACACTAGTCTACCCTGCTTACCATTTGTAGTCTAAAATTCCCATATTGAAGAGATGAAGTGATTTGTGATTTAGAGGCCAATGGGTGGTGGCCCGTTTCCTCTATTACAGCATATAGAGTCTTTCACTGTCAACACTATTCTACCCTGAATGCCATTTTTGGTCCAATATTCTTGCAATGAGCAGTTGAAGTGATTTGTAATTTATAGGCCAAGCACAGCCAATGGGGACGCCACATTTCCTGCATTAGAGGCACCACAAATAAATAGATCTTCATGATATAGCGCCTTTCACCATATAACATTATTCTAACCTGCTTACCATTTGTAGTGTGGATGTTTCAATATTCATATGATTTATAATTTACAGACCCAGCACAGCCAATAAGGGGGCTCTATTTCTTGTAGTACAGGACACCACAACTTAATAAATCTTTTTGGTATATAGCGCCTTTCACTGTCAACACTACTCTAGCATGTATTCCTTTTGTGCTCCAGTATTCCCATAATGAGTATTTCATGTGATTTGTAAATTGGAGGCCAAAGGGGGTTGGGGGGCACACTTCCTGTATTATAGGTAACGCAAGTAAGTAACTCTTTATGGTATATAGCGCCTTTCACTGTCAACGCCATTCTGACCTGCATGGCATTTCTGGTCCAATATTCTTACAATGAGCAGCCAAGCATAGCCAATGGGGATGCCACATTTCCTGTATTTTAGGCAGAATAAGTAACTACATCTTTATTGTATATAGCGCCTTTCACCCCCAGCTTATCATTCATAGTACGGATGTTTCAATATTCACATCATTTATAAATTACAAACCCAGCACAGACTAAAAGGGGGCCATATTTCTTGTAGCATAGACACCACAACTTAATAAATCTTTTGGTATATAGCGCCTTTCACAGTGAGCACTATTCTAACATGCATGCCATTTGTGGTCCAATATTTCTCTCACAAGCCAATGAAGTGACATATAATTTAGTGAACAATTGGGGGGGGGGGCCACCACAAGTAAATAGATCTTTATGATATATAGCGCCTTTCACCAATCACACTGTTCTGATCTGCTAAGTTTAAAGAAAAGCTATTTATTTCCATACACTCTCCGTACAACAGCGTACAATTAGAGTCTTAGCCTCTTAGCTAGGTCCTTATATTATTATATTATATTCATTGCTTATATAGGAGTCTTACAGTCTGAGACTTATTTCTTTTGCCCCGACAATTGACATCTCTTGTTAGTAACCAGTTCATCAATATCAGGCTTGAAATCTTGTGCAGCTGCAACTTTTCTGAGGGATGAAAGGTGCTCGGCAGTAAGTCTTGAGCGATGTGGGGTTTTGGTAGCTTTCATTAACGAATTAACTAATTAATTAACTAATTTCTTTTCCGGCGCCGCATCCGAGTGGCAGCCTTTTCCAGCAGCTCCATATATGACTTTACCTTTTTACCTTTTTATCTCTATTTTTCTCAATTTCACTGATCACTTCTACCACTTTCTTTTATGTGGAATTGCTCCCTGGACACTTTTTACTATTTTTACTACTTGACATGGATTTTTACACTCCGAGAATCGCCTATGCAGTTCGCATACCAGGAGAAGGTGGGAGCGGAGGATGCCATCATCTACATGCTACACCGATCCCTCTCCCACTTGGACAGAGGCAGTGGTGCTGTAAGAATTATGTTTCTGGACTTCTCTAGTGCCTTCAACACCATCCAACCTCGGCTCCTTAAAGACAAGCTGACTGAGATGGGAGTAGATTCACACCTGGTGCCATGGATCGTGGACTATCTTACAGACAGACCTCAGTATGTGCGTCTTGGGAACTGCAGGTCTGACATTGTGGTCAGCAACACAGGAGCGCCGCAGGGGACTGGACTTTCTCCGGTCCTGTTCAGCCAACATACATCGAACTCGGAGTCCTGCCACGTGCAAAAGTTCGCTGATGACACTGCTATGGTGGGCAGTATCAGGAGTGGGCAGGAGGAGGAGTATAGGAAGCTAATCGAGGACTTTGTTAAATGGTGCGACTCAAACCACTTACATCTTAACACCAGCAAAACAAAGGAGCTGGTGGTGGATTTTAGGAGGCCCAGGCCCCTCATGGACCCTGTGATCATCAGAGGTGACTGTGCAGAGGGTGCAGACCTATAAATACCTGGGAGTGCAGCTGGATGATAAACTGGACTGGACTGCCAATACTGATGCTCTGTGCAAGAGAGGACAGAGCCGACTATACTTTCTGAGAAGGTTGGCATCCTTCAACATCTGTAATAAGATGCTGCAGATGTTCTACCAGACGGTTGTGGTGAGTGCCCTCTTCTACGCGGTGGTGTGCTGGGCAGGCAGCATAAAGATGAAAGACGCCTCACGCCTGGACAAACTGGTGAGGAAGGCAGGCTCTATTGTAGGAGTAAAGTTGGACAGTTTAACATCCGTGGCAGAGCGACGGGCATTAAGCAAACTCCTGTCAATCATGGAGAATCCACTGCATCCACTGAACAGTGTCATCTCCAGACAGAGGAGTAGCTTCAGTGACAGACTGAGGAGACCCCACACTATGCGACTCTTCAATTCCACCCGGGGGAGTAA
>JANRMT010062823.1:22742339-22758096 GCA_026402145.1 Polypterus bichir lapradei | reverse complement strand
CATCTAATTGCTTTTGTATTTATGTATTTTAGTATTAAGCAGTGTTTAAATTATTTTATACAACCCCATCAATGTATAATATGCCAATAACAATAGGATTTTTTTTCAAGGGAACGGATTCATCATTTTCCCTTTATTTCTTATGGAAAAAAATCATGTGTCATACGTCCTGTTTGGTATAAGTCAAAGGATCTGGAACAGATTAAGGACGTATACCGAGGCACCACTGTATTTGTTTCATTATTTTATTACAAGGGACATTCAAAAAGTCTGCACTTTTTTTTTTAAACTCTATTTACGAGAGAATTTCAAAAACAAATGACATCACTTTTCTACACAGTCACCTTCCTTTGCGATGCAATTTTCCCAGCGTCGTACCAACTTTTTAATGCCCAACTACTACTCCTCTCGCCTTAACCGTTTCCAACGAAAATACGAACATGTGGAAACTTTTTGAACGTTCCTTGTGTTAAGATTGTGTGCTTCTAAGAATTCCCATTGGGGGGTTTTAGATGCCAAGGAATTCATTTCTTTTGAATCAATTGCTTATTAAAATGTGTGGTTTTGGATTGTAAATTGTATTAACTGTTTCTGCAGCTGCTGTCTTTGTAAAAGGCACCTTTGTATCTCTGCTCTCCCATCCGCACAAATATACTCAGCAAAAAAAGAAACGTCCCTTTTTCAGGACTGTGTATTTCAACAATAATGTTTTAAAAATCCAAATAACTTTACAGATCTTCATTGTAAATTGTTTAAACAATGTTTTCCATGCATGTTCAATTAACCATAATCAATTAATTAACATGCACCTGTGGAATGGTCGTTAAGACCTTAACAGCTTACAGAAAGTAGGCATTTAAGGTCACAGTTCTAAAAACGCAGGACACTAAAGAGACTTGTCTACCGACTGTGAAAAACACCCAAAGAAAGATGCCCAGGGTCCCTGCTCATCTGCGTGAACGTGCCTTAGGCATGCTGCAGGGAGGCATAAGGACTGCTAATGTGGCTAGGGCAATAAATTGCCATGTCCACACTGTGAGACGCCTAAGACAGCGCTACAGGGAGACAGGAAGGACAGCTGATCATCCTCGCAGTGGAAGACCACGTGTAACACCACCTGCACAGGATCGGTACATCCGAATATCACACCTGCATGACAGGTACAGGATGGCCACAACAACTGCCCGAGTCACACCAGGAACACACAATCCCTCCATCAGTGCTCAGACTGTCCGCAATAGGCTGAGAGAGGCTGGACTGAGGGCTTGCAGGCCTGTTGTAAGGCAGGTCCTTACCAGACATCACCAGCAACAACGCCGCCTATGGGCACAAACCCACCTTCGCTGGACCAGACAGGAGTGGCAAAAAGTGCGTGAGTTTCTGCATGACAGCAATGAGGTGAGGTGAGGGCTAGGGCCATTCCCCCCAGAAATGTCCAGGAACTTGCAGGTGCCTTGGTGGAAGAGTGGGGTAACATCTCACAGCAAGAACTGACAAATCTGGTCCAGTCCATGAGGAGGAGATGCACTGCAGTACTTCAAGCAGCTGGTGGCCACACCAGATACTGACTGGTACTTTTGATTTTGAGCCTCCCTTCATTCAGGGACACATTGTGAAACATTTTTAGTTTATGTCTTATGGTGTTGACTCTTTTAGTGTTCATACAAATATTTACACATTAAGTCTACTGAAAGTAAAAACAGTTGAAAGTCAGGGGACGTTTCTTTTTTTGCTGAGTGTACGTTTTTGTTTAAAAACGCAGACATTAGCCTCCGTTTTCGCCTTTCGTTCACACTACCCTGGCATTTTCAATCCCCAAAAACGGAGACTTCTGAAAACGTTCTCCAGAGCCATAGACTTCAGAAAATGCAGCCTCAGTGTTGTAAGTGTGGATGGGCGAAAACCATTTTTCGAAAAAACACATTCTAATCGTGCGCTGATTTGTTCGTGCTTCTTACGTGACCCTACTGTGATTGGATTCTTCTCATTACAATGTCTCGATCATTTTCCTCAATAAATAAATGACCAAGTATAATATTTGTGTCTCATTTGTTTAACGGGTTTCTCTTTATCTACTTTTAGGACTTGAGTGAAAATCTGATGATGTTTTAGGTCATATTTATGCAGGAATATAGAAAATTCTAAAGGGTTCACAAACTTTCAAGCACAACTGTACGTCAGTTATATTAGATGCCTGGTTACACTACAGTTAAGAGTGGTGGCTCTGAGGCTGAGGATCTGCGCTGGTATCCCGAAGGTTGCCGGTTCGAATCCCCGTCACTGCCAAAAGAGATCCTACTCTGCTGGGCCCTTGAGCAAGGCCCTTAACCTGCAATTGCTCCGGGGTGCTGTACAATGGCTGACCCTGCGCTCTGACCCCAAGGGATATGCGAAGACCAAATCACAAGTAAACCATGTGATAAAAACCTGCAATCTAATTGGCTTTGCGGTGGAGCTACTGAACCATCTCCTTTTGTTGAACACAGCTCAGAGAAGATGCCCATTGAGGGCACCTGACCTCGCCCCTTTCGGTCCAGGAGCTATAAAAGCAAGGCGTCTCATTCAGGAGATGAGTTACCCACAATATGGAGCGACTGGACTGCTCTCTAGAGCCTGTAGATTTGAAGCCAACATGACTGAGGACTTATTTTGTTGCTACCTCACGCTATCAGGTGCCTGTTATTTTCAGTGTCCTTATTTTCCAAGTAAACAGGGTGGCACCCCAATACTTCTTTTGACTCCTGTCCTTCCCTGGACCGACAACAATGCATAAACACAGAGTCGCTTCCTGATTGGTCAGTGTGAATGGGAACACAGAATTGGCTCATACGTGACGAACTCAAACCTGACATGTCAAGAAACTAATGGGAGCCACTCGGATTGGGTTGGAACAAATCTCATACCTTGAGAGTAGGACCTTCAATGACTTTCTGACAATTTTGTACCAATTTGAAAAATGAATGAGAAGCTCACCATTTGGGCTAAAAATCGCTGAGTGTAACCACCGCCAGTCGGGTAAAATGCCAGACTCTCAAAACCAATCTGCCACAAACCAGCACTTCACTTCTAAGTTAGTTAAAATCTTAAAAGGGAGAAACACGTCATGTGGAGGTTAAAGTCGCTTTCCACTGCAACGCAAACAAATCAACAGCTGTCCACCATCACATGTGTCAGTATCACTGAGGCCAAATCCAACACCAATGGCTGGGTGGCGCTCCTATGTTTTAGTTTTCTCTGAAATTCTCCCACCCACTCCATGAATGCTCTCGAGGCTTGTCATTGGACGTGTTTGCCTCCCAAGCTTGTAGCCCCACCCACACTATGAAGACTTGCCACCTTCCCGTCCCGCCTGTGATATGCCAGCTACTACAATATTTTCTTGCCAGCCTGGTAAGGAGCAGTGTTGCATCACCATAACATGATGTTAAAACTTATTTTCCCACCATACCGATTATAAAGTTCAGGCTTTCTTTAAGTCCAAAGGGCTAATAAGGAGTCTCTAGACCTCCACTAATATTTGGCACCTTGATTGTCCCCTCCCGTGAATGGACAGCCCTTTCCAAGAGGTGCTTCTGAAATATCTAAAACACTGATGGTCTGCTTGGATGACTTCACAGCGAACTTGAGCTTTTAAGGCTTATGATGAAGAGTTCGATAGCCGTGGTGGGGTCATCCGTATGATTAAATACGCACCATGCACTCACGCTTCTCATTATCTCCTCTTTCCGGCTTCCTCTCACTGTCCAAAGAGACACACTGTAAACGGACCCCAAGTGTGTGTTAACCATTGCCTCCCCTTAAAGGTGGCTTCCTGACTTCTTCCTGTTGTCACGGAGATAGACTCCGCCTCCCATTCCTCCCTTCCGAGGGATTATCAGATACATCCAGTGGCCGGCTCAGTAACAGAAAGGGTGCTGGGCTCGAAAACACGACTGTCTATACCGCTGTGGGTTCAGGGTCCTTATGAAGGGGTGTATTGGCCAAGAGCGTCCAATGGGATAATTACAATTTCTGATCGATTCCAACTTAACGTAGTTTAGAATTTCTTCAAATCAAAAAAATGTTTGATAATAAGGTGTGTCTGGTCAATTATTGAGGTGTGATGCATCTCTAATCAAACACCCCCAGATTCGATGACTTTAGCTTCTTGCCAAGTAGGAGGCAAATTAAAAGAACCCCGTATGCCACTAAAGCACCATCCAATATTTAAGAGCTTTAAAAATGAACGCAGCACCTCAAAAAAGCCACCCATTAAATGACTCGAGGGCGACAGACTCTCGGTGAGTTTACATTACATGCCAGTGCTGTCACTTTGGCAAACCAACGAGGAGGGGGGGGGGCTCTTGGCGAAAATGTTCTTCAAGATGCTGGCAAGCAGACAGCCCAAAAGTCCAGCGTGAAGCCGTCTGTCTGTCTGTCCGTATGAGTTTTTTTTTTTTTTTGACACAACGCACAAAGCAGTTGCAGCCCTAGTGATTGCCAAGAAACAAAATACATTATGAAACGACAAAAAAAAAAAAAAAAAAAACGTGCACACGCACACACTCACACACCCTCTCGTTAAGCTTCATTCGCCGGAATGGTTTGGCAGTGATGACTGGGATGAGTAAAAGAAAAGTTTATATTGCACTTGTCTCACAGAACACTTAAGAGCTGGATATACTGGAGGGTCACGGTGTCACTTCAGACCGCAGAACAAAAAAAAACACACGCAAGCCGTCGTCCGTTCAGTTCACATTTGCCAGCCGGGATTGAACAGAGACAAGCTGGGATGGAAGGAGGCGTGATGTTCATGAGAACAATCCAAAAGTCTGCAGATGATGAAGGCCTGCGACCAAAGACTCCCAAGATGGTATTGCTTTGCAAGGCCGTCCTCCAAATGCAGCTCCCTTATATTCTGTGGTGTTCCGCTTTAATAATCTATTGTTTAAAAACAAGAAAGAAAAAAAAAAAGAACCAAAATTGCCAAGTAAACTGTTTTGGGATCATTTCAGGATTTCACCTCTTCACAGTCCTGATCGGTGGAGAGCTCTACGTCAGAAAGTCCAACCTCCACGGCCAGAATCAACGAGGTGTCCGAATCACTGCTCACTGCTGGATCGTTGTCATCTGGAGGAACAAAACAACACAAAAATAACAAAAGATTAGCCAGTTCGACTTCGGGAAACAACGTAATGATGAACTGCACATGCTCTCTGGTCAGATCTGTCTCTGTAGGTGGGCCACATGCACCCATTTAGACGGTGTAAGAGTAAAGAGAGGACAACGATAAAGAGTTGGGGTACCAATCTGGTAATCCCATATAACTCAATTACAAAGCAAAGAAAATATGGAATCATTGTGGAGGTGTCATTTTAGACGCGGGTTAAGGAGAGAACTGACAAAGATGGTGGCACTTCCCGGAGGAAGTAGATGGACACCGGAAGCAACATCAGAGGTATTATAACTTTCAAACATCTGGTTTTCAGAGAGAGGAAGAAAAGGCATTTGGACACAGTGCCAACCCCTGGAGCAGCAGTACAATTACAATCACTAGGGCTCTTCAGCTGTCCCCTATGCGCACACACGTGACAATTGTTATGCCGCGTGCGCTTGAGGACGGTGCTTCTACACAATCTGAGTACTGACTATACCTATGTGCATACTTTAAGTAAAATCTGGAGGATTCCACCAGGAGGCAGTGTGAGAAATCATCACGGTGAAAAAACTACGCCCGGTTTCGTTGTGTTGTGAGTTGAGCGAAGAAAAATGTTAAAGATAAAAATTCTTTGCACTTTAATGCTGTTGTGAAGGTACAAAAAAAAAACCAAAAAAACAACAGCGGCACAGAAGACGGTAGGTGAGACCTTTAAACGTATCGCGTCATTACGATGGGGAATATGTGACGCTTGTACTGCCTATGCGAGAAATGGATGAAGAAAGCGCCACTGAATACATTGGCAGGTCAGCATTTGAGTTTGATGATTTGCTTCACCACATCGAACAATTCATCAAACATCAAAGCACACAGATTGATCTTGTTGGTCTTCCAATCACATGTTGATAGCAAACAACGATGCTGACATCACGTACCAAAACTTGAAAACACACACGGCATCCAAATTTTTGCTGGTACTGCAACACACGCATGCATTGCATTAATTTCTGACAACACGCTCCGGAGACGCATTAAAAGAACGCTGGGAACACATGGCAGCCGTAATGTGTGCGTGTAAGCGCTCGGAGTGTGAAGTCGTGGTATAGCGGGTCCACAGCTCACGTCAAGAGGCCAGTTTTAAAATAAATAATCGCCGCACTCGTGGCTTAGCGAGGGGGCATGGTTGTGTGGCTGAAGCAGTTCCTGGGGAGCTAGTGATGTGGCCGTTTCTCACCTAAATGCACAGGTGGGAGATCGTCCGCATCCATAATTGTTCCTGGGAGTTGCTGATTGCCACAACTCCCATGTCCTCTTCATAAATAGAAGCGCGAGGCGGCTAGAGGAGGAGAAGAAAATGAAAAAAGAAACAGAGGTTGCGGGAGTGAGGAAGAAGTCAGGAAGCTGGAGGAAAAAGCCGGTGCGAGAGAGAGCGAGCGCTCGCAAGCAGCTGGATTGAAGAGCCCTTCACAAGCAGTGTATAGCCGACACTAGAGGAGGGGCAGTTGGAAGTGGTCGCTCCAGCTGAACAATTTCTAGGAGCTGGAGTGACCGGTAGCATGGACGACTCCCCAAGGAAAGCAATGGGAGTCGTGGAGTCTTGGGAAGGTAAGCCTCGGCGTGAGCGACCTGGCCGTTAAGGAGCCCAAGTCTCGGTCCGGTAAGGTAGCCGCACGGAGCCAGGGAACGGAAGGCAACTGGACAGTAGTTAGGTCAGCTGCAGGAAGGGCGACTCCCCTGTTGAGAAGCCCATATGGGAGAAGCAGAGGAGCCGCCAGATAAAGGAAGACACCGGGCTTTGGATTTTTAAAGAGGCTGTTGCCAGCATTGTTTTAACCTTGTTGTTTTTGAAAGAACTTTTTTCTATTGGATTTTAACCTCCACTTCACTTCTGTTTTTATGGATTATTTATTTAATGAAGACTTTTTCAAACACAGCACTATTTATTTGAACACTGTTTCTTTTTATTGTTGGTTTTAAATAAAAGCACTTTGCACTTTTGCACCATCCCCTTGCTCTATTTGTTGTGCCTCACTGCCGTGCTCATCAGTAACATTACCGACGGTGTTGGGTTCAGGGCTCCCGGAAGCGAGATGGGAGCATGCAGGGAACCCGCATCGTCACAGAAGTATAAGCCGGCCCTTAGGCCCATTCATTAACACTCATTAAGCCTGTCTAAAGATGAGAACTCGTGCCTCAGTATGCAGCCACTACAGACACAGCCGGCTTGCTGCCACTTTTCAGTTACCTCCTACAGTGCTGCCATCTAGTGGATAGATATAGAATTTTGTTGTTTTTGGTGGTAACAGCTTGTGGAAAATATAAACAGAAGGTCCGTAGTTATGTTGACATGGAAAAAGGCAAAAAGCTGCTGATGCTTTGAAATAACTGGATTTTCTGTATGATGAATATTTTAATGATAATGGCAGTTTATGACAATCAATTAGATGATGTGGAGCCTGTAGGCTCTGGCACTGATGAGGATCGCTGCCCTGAAGGTGTTTCCTCATCATAAGCCGTCCAATTTCTCGCAACTCTCAGGACATTCTGCCGCCCACTGAAGGCAAACAAGTCACCGACCATCAAATGTGTTGTGTGCAACAAGCGCAGACAGCGTGAAGACACGCGTTATATTTGTGGCACATGTGCTTCTAAACCAGCACTCTGTGGGGTGCCATTCTTCTAGGATTCTCATTTTATTGGAGACTTTTAGTCATGTTACTGGTGAAAAATGATGACAATTCTAGAAGGGGGAATCCAGAAATGACAATCGGATGGGACTCTCCAAGTTGAAGGTGAAGAGTTTATTGAAATATTTTTGTTTAGGTCATAGTTTCATAATTTGGTTCATGGGTTGCTGTCTTTTGGGAGGGGTAGCGTCGGCAGTAAATGGAAACGAGTTGCAGTTATGGTTTTCAAAATGCCTTGAGATGGGTTGCCGCTGGTTGTTTAAGCAAATGACATCACTCCGCTATGACTGGTGGCGGCGATTCTACAAGGGAGATCCTCCTTGTCTGACATGGACTGGGTCTCAAAGATGCTAAGAAGGGCAAGACTGGATCATGAGAAAAAAAATTTTAAGAAACCCTGCATTAAATGATCATCCATCCATCCATGCATTATCCAACCCGCTATATCATAACTACACGGGGGGGTCACGGGGGTCTGCTGGAGCCAATCCCAGTCAACACAGAGCACAAGGCAGGAAACAAGCCCCGGGCAGGGCGCCAGCCCACAGCAGGGCACACACACCCACACCAAGCACATACTAGGGACAATTTAGAATCACCAACGCACCCAACCTGCATATCTTCAAAAATGAAATTTTTTACATACAGTATGTAACTTCACTTGTGGTGATGGCTGCCAAATAACGTTTAATCTCATGTTTCACTGAATCACTGATCTTGACTTTATTGACTGATCTTGGCTTTTACTGACCTCTTGGGCACGGCCATCAGCAGCGTGTCTGTCTGCAGAGAGAGTGTCGACCTTGTCATTGAGAGGTTTACTTACCTCGGCAGTGACATTCACGTCTCTGGTGACTCTTCCTATGAAGTCAGTAGATGGATTGGGAGAGCATGGGAGGTCATGAGGTCACTGGAAAGGGGTGTGTGGTGCTCCCGATATCACAGCAAAAGGACGAAGGTCCAAGCCTTTAGAGTCCTGGTGCTTCCTGTCTTGCTATATGGTTGCCAGATATGGACGCTATCCAGTGACCTGAGATGAAGACTGGACTCCTTCAGTACTGTCTCTTCAGAGGGTCCTTGGGCTCCACTGGTTTGATTTCGTGTTGCTCATGGAGTCACAAGTGAGACACGTTACCTGCATTGTGAGGGAGTGTCAGTTACGGCACAACGGCCATGTGGCACAATTCCCCGAGGGTGATCCGACTCGTAGGACCCTCATTGTTGCAGACCCGAGTGACAAGACCAGGCCAAGGGGATGCCAACATAACACCTGGCTGCAGCAGATAGAGGGTCATTTCTGGAGGGTGGCAGTGGACCGCATGTCTGCCTGGAGGGTTTGCCAACCAGGATCCAGAAAGGTTTTGTCATGTGGTGGGTGCGGTAACACGCTGTACCAGTGTATGCTCCCCAGCCTGACCTGACCTGACCTCATGTTTTCATGCAGAATGGAGTTAAAAAAGCTTCTGACACAACATCAGTCAAAGGTGACCAACACCGGACAACAGTAATCACTATCACGTTACTCGCGTTAATCCACACGTGAAGCCAGCCAGTCGTATGTTCACAACATTCCAAATACACGGATTTTTACTAAAATAATGTTAAATATGTCACTTCTGGAAAACACTCTCTTGAACTAACACTAAAATGGAATGGGCTCAGACACAAAGGACGCACCTGAATGAGTTCCTCTGATTATCTACCATTTTATTTTAGACTCCAGAGAGTGACAATATGCTGCAAGTTAGTTAGACATGTAAGTAAGAATTTCACAAGTGACAATATCACTACTGCTGCTGCTACAAGGTGCAACAATCTGACAACACACAGGACTTGTGAATGAACGCATTATACCAGGAGGCTGAAAAAAAGTCTTCTTACTTTGATTATATATTGTTACCACAATGAGGAGCCACTGAGCCCCAAACCAGTAATACCCAACGCAATTCCAGGTTCAAAATAAACGATTTTTATTAAACACAACACCCTCTCCACAAGAACACGAGCAAGAATACATCATTCACGCTTCTCTCCTTCCTCCTACAAGAGTGTTGCCTGCTTCCTCCCATCTCTGACTGACGTAAGTGAGAATGGTGGGCTCTCTTTAAAAGTTGACCTGGGAACTGCTTCCTCTCTCCTGTCTAAGTCGACCGGAGCACTTCCATGTCGTGGAAGTCCCTGACAGGACTAAGTTTCCACATTCCAACTCCTACAATACTCTGCGGGTGTCCTAATTGGGTTCGGCTCTGAGGAACACCACAACATGTCATGTGGGGGAATGACCTGCTGCTCCAGGTAAGCCTGCTCGCCTGGCCCTTCCATTATGGCCTCCTGGTTGGGTATGAAATCTTCCATTATCTTGCCTGAAGAAGGGGCCTGAGTTGCCTCGAAAGCTTGCATATTGTAATCTTTTTAGTTAGCCAATAAAAGGGGTCATTTTGCTTGGCTTTTCTCTATTATCTCAGCCAGATATCCAGTCTTTCCTTCCTGGCAACTACAGTATATACATATATACAGTCATATGAAAAAGTTTGGGAACCCCTCTTAATTCCTTGGACTTTTGTTTCTCATTGGCTGAGCTTTCAAAGTAGCAACTTCCTTTTAATATCTGACATGCCTTATGGACACAGTAGGATTTCAGCAGTGACATTAAGTTTATTGGACTAACAGAAAATATGCATCATAACAAAATTAGACAGGTGCATAAATGTGGCCACCAACAGAGATATGACATCAATACTTAGTTGAGCCACATTGTGCTCCTTTGAGCCTCTAGACGCTGTCCTCCTGTAGCTCTGATGAGTGTCTGGATTCTGGATGGCGGTATTTCTGACCATTCTTCATACCAAATCTCTCCAGTTCAGTTCAATTTGACGGACAGCCTGCTTCAAATCATCCCATAGATTTTCGATGATATTCAAGTCAGGGGACTGTGACGGCCATTCCAGAACATTGTACTTCTCCCTCTGCATGAATGCCTTTGTAGATTTCGAACTGTGTTTTGGGTCATTGTCTTGTTGGAATATCCAACCCCTGCGTAAGTAACTTCATCTTTGTGACTGATGCTTGAACATTATCCTGAAGAATTTGTTGATATTGGGTTGAATTCATCCGACCTTCGACTTTAACAAGGGCCCCAGTCCCTGAACTAGCCACACAGCCCCGCAGCATGATGAAACCTCCACCAAATTTGACAGGAGGTAGCAGGTGTTTTTCTTGGAATGCGGTGTTCTTCTTCCGCCATGCAAAGCGCTTTTTGTTCTGACCAAATAACTCCATTTTTGTCTCATCAGTCCAAAGCACTTTGTTCCAAAATGAATCTGGCTTGTCTAAATGAGCATTTGATACAACAAGCGACTCTGTGGCATGAGTGCAGAAAGGGCTTCTTTCTCATCACCCTGCCATGGAGATGTTCTTTGTGCAAATTGCACTGAATTGTAGAACGATGTACAGATACACCATCTGCAGCAAGATGTTCCTGCAAGTCTTTGGAGGTGATCTGTAGGTTCTCTGTAACCATTTTCACAATCCTGCCTCTGCATATGCCGCTCCTGTATTTTTCTTGGCCTGCCAGACCTGCTGGGTTGGTTTAACAGCAACTGTGCCTGTGGCCTTCCATTTCCTGATTCCATTCCTTACAGTTGAAACTGACAGTTTAAACCTCTGAGATGGCTTTTTGTAGCCTTCCCCTAAACCAGGAGACTCAACAATCTTTGTTTTCAGATCTTTGGAGAGTTGCTTTGAGGATCCCATGCTGTCTGTCACTCTTCAGAGGAGAGTCAAAGGGAAGGAAGCACAACTTGCAATTGACCACCTTAAATACCTTTTACCACTCATGATTGGACACACCGGTCTATGAAGTTCAAGGCTTGACGAGCTCATCCATCCAAGTAATCAGCAGTGAGCAGTGACAGGCATTCAAATCAGCACAATGACAAGGGGACCCACATTTGTGCACAGCCAGTTTTTCACATTTGATTTCATTTCATACAACTAAATACTGAGTCACTAAAAATCTTTGTTCGGAAAACACCGCAGTGCTCAGATGTTCCTAGAAATGAAAGACGTACCACTGCTATCTTTTATGTTGAAAGGAGAGCCAATTATTATGCAGGCTGAGAGGGGTTCCCAAACTTTATCATATGACTGTATATATAGTCAGGTCCATAAATATTTGGACAGTGACACAAGTTTCATAATTTTGGCTCTGCACACCACCACAATGGATTTGAAATAAAGCATTCATTATGGGGCTGAAGTGAAGACTTTCAGCTTTAATTCAGTTCATATTGAGAGTTCACAGTGTCAGCTTCCAAATGCAAATTCCACACTTGGAAATAAATTCCAGACCTTCTACCTGCTTAATAAATAATGCAGGACTTGGTCACACCTGGCTATGGAACAGCTTGACAGTCAAATGTCCAAATACTTTTAAGCCCCAGGGAATGGGAAGCTATGTAGAAAAATGTCTGTCATTGTTAAATGGTTCATACAATATATACGATGAACGTTTAAAAAGTTTCTGCACTTTTTTTAAAATCTATTTATTAAGAATTTCAAAAACAAATTGCATCGCTTTTCTATAGTCACCTTCCTTTGCAATGCAATTTTCCCAGGATCATACCCACTTTTTAATGCCATCAGCACAAAATTTTTGGTTGAGTGCGTAGCCACTGATGCACCACTGCTTTCACATCAGGGTTCTTTCTTCATTCATCGTGGTCGTGGCTATAACTGGACAGCTGGAGCGCTCTCTGCACCCGTCACACTAGTACGGCCATCTTCGAACATTTCAATCCACTCATAAACGACTCTACGAGACAGAACTTTATCCCCATACTGAGCACACATGTGGAGATGAATTTGTGCTCCCGGCACACCTTCTGCCCACAAAGAGCGTATGACGGAACGATTGTTCCTCTTTATAAGTTTTGCAGCCATCTTCACCGCAGGGTGACAACTCTGATACTAAACTGCAAGGGCAGCCGGCTTGCCAGACAGAACTAGTCACATGACACTGTCAGACACGACCAATCACTACTCCTCCCGCCTTCACCGTTTCCAACGAAACTAGAAAAGTGCAGAAACATTTTAAACGCCCCTCATATATATACTGTATATACTGTAGATCATTTCTCTAATAAACAAAAGATTATTTAAACCAACATCATTTATAAAGATGGTCTTACCAAATTCTCTTTTTAAACAATTGCTCTTCTGTAAAGTCTTGCCGTACTTACTGTTTGTGAGGTTATTGACTTCACCCAACTGAGGGCTCGTGTCACCGTCCTGGAAGACCTGAGGAAGCCCAATTGTCCTGATTGCAGGATCGAGGATCACAGAACTCTCATTGACCGTTAAGTCGCTCGAGCCTGTTATCTGATTTGCGGAGGGCCCCCCTATGGAACCTTCATAGTCTTGGGGGATGTCATCTAAGCAGTCAGCATTTGGCTGAAAAAGATCAAAACATCAAGTGTGAGAGAACAATAAAATGTCACAAACCAACAAAGCACCTTTACCTAGTGGTACCTTCCTGGATCCATAGTGCACGAGGGACACATGGCGCAGGACGACCATCATTTTCATTTTAGAGAAAACTTGTGGAGAACCGCACCCAGCTCTTTTATAAACCTACAAAAGTAGTTATAGTTACAACATTCGATTCTGGCTCTTCTTTAGATTTTCCCAACAGTCTTTTCTCCTTCTCCTTGATTTTTGAGGCCTGGATTACAGACTGGTTTTACTTGCTGTTAGGGTTTGGTTCTGTCCTCCCTGGCCATAGGACCTTACTTCATTCTTTGTTAATTAGCATTGCCAAATTTTTATTTTTTTTTTCCTCTGTGTCTTACTTTTCTTTTTTCTTTCTCCCCCCCTTACTAGCCGCCTTGCACTTCTATATATCACGGGGACGTGGATCAGCTGTGGCAATCAGCAGCTTCTCAGAACAATTACGGATGCGGACGACTCCTCACTGTGCACTTACATGAAAAACGCCCGCATGACGAATTCCCCGGGAACCACTCGGCCACACACACAACATGCCCCCATGAGAAAGCCATGTTAAAGTAATGTGTTTTTAGCAGTTTTTTTAAAGTGCTCCACTGTATCAGCCTGGTGAATTCCTATTGGCAGGTTATTCCAGATTTGAGGTGCATAACAGCAGAAGGCCGCCTCACCACTTCTTTTAAGTTTTGCTCTTGGAATTCTAAGGAGACACTCATTGAGGATCTAAGGTTACGATTTGGAGTTTAAGGTGTCAGACATTCTGAAATATAAGATGGAGCAGATTATTTAAGGCTTTGTTAACCATAAGCAGTATTTTAAAGTCAATTCTGAATGACACAGGTAACCAGTGTAGTGACATCAAAACTGGAGAAATGTGCTCGGATTTTCTTTTCCTAGTTAGGATTCTAGCAGCTCCATTCTGCACTCGTTGCAAACGATTTATGTCTTTTTTTGGTGGTCCTAAGAGGAGTGCGTTACAGTAATCTAGTCGACTGAAAACAAAAGCGTGAACTCATTTCTCAGCATCTTTCAATGATATAATATGTTATATTTCTTAAGTGACAAAATGCTGTCCTAGTGATCTGATTAATATGCGATTTAAAATTCAGGTCAGAGTCAATAATTACCCCTAAATTCTTTACCTCCGTCTTGACTTTTAATCCTAATGCATTAAGTTTATCTATACTAATAAACGGCAAAGCCCTCACTGACTCACTCACTCACTCACTCACTCACTGACTAACTGACTGACTGACTCATCACTAATTCTCCAACTTCCCGTGTAGGTAGAAGGCTGAAATTTGGCAGGCTTATTCCTTACAGCTTCCTTACAAAAGTTGGGCAGGTTTCATTTCGAAATTCTACGCGTAATGGTCATAACTGGAAGGTATTTTTCTCCATTTACTGTAATGGAGTTGAGCTTGACCGCCGTGGGGGCGGAGTTTCGTGTGACATCATTACGCCGCCCACGTAATCACGTGAACTGACTGTCAACGCACTATGTAGAAAACCAGGAAGAGCTCCAAAATACGCTGAACAAAACATGCATTATATAATTGAGAAGGCAGCGAAACATTAAGAAGCGAGCGAGTGACATACTACCATATTCATCAGTACAGCTACTTCGGAAACAAAGCAAGGTATAAACCTAAACTTTAAATTAACTTAATAGACAGGCTGCCGCTGGTGCTTTTCGTGCCCACGAGTACTGCGGGATACAAGTTTAATGACAGGACGCAGGATATAAACGAGAGTTTTGATCACTTTGTAACTAAGTTAAAATTGCAGGTGAAGGGGTGTGCTTATGCAAATTCCGAGAGACTGTGTTTGTGGGGGATTGACAGTTAAGGCGGGTGGGGGAGTCACGTCATCATCTCCCCTCCCATTTACCTCATTTCGCTCTGAGCTGAGCTCCGCGGCTAACGCCGTCTTCCGAAGCAACTTCGTCACACTGCCACCAAATACAGAGAAATCCACAAGTTAATACACACTCTGTCTCTAGACTTTCTCCAAACTGAATCCTCCAGGCACTACTTACAAAAGGTTACATTGACAATCGTGTTACGTTATTTTTAAAATGTTTAATTTTCTTAGCACAAGCACAGCTGAGAAGCTTCGATGCATGTGCTCCATAACGCGTTAAAAAATAATGCATTTAATCACACTTTGCATTACAATCAAAGGGGAACTTTTGTCAATGCATGATTTCCTGGTACACCGATAACATTGATCAGCGCATCCCAATTCATTTTAGCCTCGCACCACCTTGGTTTGAGAAGAAGTATGAAAAGATATGAGGTTAACACACAAAAACAGATCACCAATTCAAGCTTTATGAATAATCGATTCGCCATCAATAATTGTTTTGGTAAAGCCATACTCAGTGTAATCCTCCTTCCATTTTATAATTTTTCCGCCACTAGCCATG
>JANRMT010062823.1:22675214-22702452 GCA_026402145.1 Polypterus bichir lapradei | reverse complement strand
AGATAGATAGATAGATAGATAGATAGATAGATAGATAGATAGATAGAAGTGAAATGCACTATATAACAGATAGATAGATAGATAGATAGATAGATAGATAGATAGATAGATAGATAGATAGATAGATAGATAGATAGATAGATAGATACTTTATTAATCCCAAGGGGAAATTCTTGCCTCCCCACTGAACACCCTGAGGCCACACAGCGTCACAGCAGAGCATTTCTGGAGCCCCGAGTCTGAGTCGAGCTGCACTGATTTTATATACAAAGCTCGCACAGCCGCAGACCCCCTAATGCGCTTTACCACAGCATTATGAAGAGTACAGGTAGTATCAGTTATGGTGGCCTATAATTTTATCCTCATCCTCTTTTCTGTATATAGCGAGTTCCAAGGTCAGTCCTATAATCTAGCTGTTATATAATAATTTGAAAAAACACTCATAAATCCACATCTCCTGAATCTGAAACTGCAGAATTCCACTCCGTATAAAACGTGCATTCTCCAGATGTGCCCATCGTGGCACTCGCATCTCTTCACTTGACCCCAGGCTGCCCTGCTCAGTGTCTCCTCGACAAAAACGAGAAGCATAGAGTCTCATCGTGTTTAGTCACCTGTCTTTGCCCATTTATATTCCCGTCCATCTATTCCCTCCTGAAACAGCTTTGGCACTCGCCCATCAATCATTATTGAACAGGGTCAGGACAGTAGTCATTAGGTGAAACAGCCTGGCCTGAAGAGTGATTAACCGCTGATGTGAAAATGGCAGACTGCAATTACAGCCATCCTGTGCGCATCATGAAGACACAACGGTGCCACTCATCACAATTAGTTTAATTTGAACAAGCCATCTAGAAGGAAAGGAAGCAAATTACACCATTTAGGGAAGAACAATGGCATAAACACCCCAGTCAGCAGATATTTAGGACAGCACAATGGTGCAGACCCTTAGGAGTCCTGGATTTGCTGTCTGAATGGAGTTAGGATGTTCTCCCTGCATCAGTTTAAGTTTAGCTCCCATGTCCCCCCAAAATACATGCAAAGAACGTTAACTGCACATTCTGAATCGGCCACTGTGTGACAAAACGCTGTACTGGTCATGTGTAAATAACACATTATATAAATACTAACCACGTTACCTGCAATCATATTATTTGCTATTTCTTGCCCTACGTGTTCCTTCAGTGCTTTTCCTGTGTATTTGAGTATGTGAATGTCTCTTAACAGGCTCTCCCTCTCTCAAACGCATTCCCGTTAAGCCTGCTTCTCAGGCTCTGTCATTATTTTCGAGACGCCTTTCTCACCTCCTGTCCAGTTTCATATTTGCCGTCTTCGAAGGCGACACTTTCAGCAGGCCTCATACACCTTTACTCCTCCTCGTGTGTCTCACATTTGCACTTTCTCTTTTGTCGAGTCAGCGAAGCCAAATTGACCAATCACACCAAAGTCAAACTGACCAATCAGATTGCTCTGGAGGACTAGACACACAGACCTTAGTGTTTTTTATATAGTAGATTCATCCAATACATAAACCCTACTTAAACATGTCACTATTATACAAACACCACGAATGTGTGCACTCACAATTCTAGTTCTGGTATGGTAGTGTTCAAAAGTGTTATTTAATTAATGCTTATTGTTTTCTTTCCGTTATTTAGTGCTGAGCTACAATGTCTTGTCACATGTGCTTCTTGTTTATACCATTCCTGCCTTTGTTGGTGTGTTTGAATTGACAGCCATGCCACCTTCCACGTACATCATATACGGGGTCCACATTAGAGCCACTAGTGCCTGCTTTGTTTTGTGCAGGCATTAAAGTTCAAAGAAGTATCCCACCCCCCATGAGTTTAAGGGTTGGGAGAAGTGAAGATTTTAGAAAATGACTATAGACAGACAGACAGAAGTGAAACTCAGGACATGCTTCTTGGCTTACTTTTGAACGCCTCGCCCCCATTTTCTTCATGTCTGTGACTCCCAATCACATACTTAAGAAACTTTTCATTTGATTATTTTTGTAACCATCGTCATTTTAAAGATTTTTTTTTCTATGGTCAATAAGGCTATGTTCACACTATTACGTTTTTAAAAATGCAGACATTAAGCCCACGTTTTTGCCTACGAAAACGTAGACTTTTGAAAAGCGCCAGCTTGGCGTTGCAATGTGAACGGTTGAAAGTGTAGACTTCTAAAAAAAAAAAAAAAAAACACATACTCTAATTGTGCTCTGATTTCTTTGTGTTTATTACACAATTTTGTTCGTTTTAGTGTGGACGGAGATGCTTTCGTAAACACGGTGAAAACACTACAGTAGACGGAGATCATATTCATTTAAAAACACCTTTAGCAAATAAAAACATAGTAGTGTGGACATAGCCTAAGACTTTTGCTTAGTACTGTATGATAACACGGCAAGGTGCTATATAATAGAACATCACAGCTTTAGACTTCATTGCTGATTCATCTATTGAATTTTAATTAAATATTTTTAATCAATACGTGATCATTTTTACAATTTAATATAATCATACACTTAAATGAAGTTGTAACAATGGGTTACTAAAAGCATAAGGAAAAGGGTTAAATAAACGCGGCTTAAAGCTTGGACGCAGGGTTAAAATGAAGTAGATGAGTAATGAACACCCCCTTAAAAAGCGAGAACAAACCAGTGAGAAAGCCCAAACATCCCCTAATTATGAAACGGTGATAAGGTCAATGGGAAAACCCGTAGGACACCCTGATTAACAAAGTAATGTTTAGAATAAAAGAAGAATTGACATGAATATGAAGTTATGGGTGGCTGTAGTCGACTAGCTAAAATGACAGAATTCTGCACATTAAGAGTCAGATGATGTGATGTATTAGATAAAGGTAATAGAAAAGTATAAAAGGGAACGAATCTCTCTATTATAAAAAAATTCTTGCAAGGAGACGAGACGTGATTTTCTCAAAAAGACACTTATACGTCCCGCAAGACGAGTCCACGCCGGGGTCCGGAAATAAAGGACAAAAAGTATATGACAAAGTAGAACGTCGTAAAGAATTCAAAAATGTTGCCGTGGTACACATGCAGAGCAGGTTAGAGATAATGGAAGTACAAAAATTCGAAAGTCTCAAAAAAAGGATAGAAAAGATCACGTTAGCACAAACAAACGGAAATCATTACTCGGTGAAATAATGGAACGGTGAAAAGAGATTGAATATGATGTTTAGATTTAAATTTTAGGTCAGAGACTTGTACATCATCTAATTCGTGTTGCCAGAGAGAATTAAAAGATTCCAAAAACGATGGCACGGTATGAAGTTCCCCGAGACAGAGACTTTTAACATGAGATTCTTTCAAGTCATGTCCTACTTACAACTATTTTCAAACAAGACCACTGTCATCTAACCTCTCAGTCATGTGAATGCTTTTGTCAGACACACTTCCTGCGCTCTCAGCTCTTATAAATTTTATAAGGGCAATAATTTTATACGTTCTAGATGACACGTCAACAACTAAGCGAAGAAGAAAAAGCAGGGACAAACATTCGACAAAGTCATTTTATTGATTAGAGAGAAGAAACAATATTCACTCATGGGCAGTTATAAATTGCATTGTCACGATGTAAGTCCAAACACGGAATCAAAATTCAATGCGATCTTGAAGAGAAGTTAATTCCAAATATTGTTTTTACTAAAGTTTCAAAGTAAAATGTGAAAATAATGCATATGTAACAATTCCCATGAAAATAACAATCTCTTTAAATTGTATATCCAGTTAACCAAACCCGGGGGTGGGCGAGCGAAGTGAGCAGGGGGCAGAGCACCCTAGTTGTATTAATGATTGCTCACTATGGACTGAGACATTTGTGCATATCTATTTGCAAATAAAGAACCATTCTGCATTTTCATCTGGTCTCCGAGAAAGACTTCTTTAAAAACGAAGGGAATTTTTTTTTTCGACAACACATCCGATACCCCAACAAGTCACCACACCACTGACGTCTCCCGTTTCCCCCACACACACACTCACCTTGTCTCCCTTCCTTATTGTACGGACTTGAAGTTTGCTGATGGCTTTTTTTGCTGCGTCTCCAAGACGTCTCTGGGAAAACATGAACTGCTGTTAATGAAAAATAGAAGAAGAGCTCACATTACACAGACAAATGGCTTAAACAGCAGGATACTGGGGGAAATGAGCAAAACCGAAGTAAAGTCCACTTTATTTTGCACTATTTTAGCCAAAAGACGTGGTTGGGATGTAATGAGTATAGAACTGGATATCTGACATGTGAATTATGCAACTTGAGTAAACCGATTATTAATTTTCTGAGAAATTAATTCCTGCATTTATTTTCTAGTAGGATTGATGACTGCAATGCGGTGTTCACTGGATGTTCAAACTGTTCTTTATCCAGTCTCCAGTTAATCCAAAATGCTGCTGCAAGAATTATTACAAGAACAAGAAAATACGAACACATAACTTCAGTTCTTAAATCCTTACACTGACGCCCGGTTAAGTTTAGGGCAGATTTCAAAATCCTCCTTTTAACATATAAAGCATTAAATGGCCGAGGTCTGGCTTAATTGTCTGAACTTATCATGACTTACAAACCAGAGCGCACATTAAGATCCCAAGATGCCAGTCTGCTTATGATTCTAAGAATTAATAAAATAACAATGGGAGGTCGAGCTTTTAGTTACAGGACCCCTAAACTGTGGAGTGTTCTGTCTGCTACTGTAAGAGATGCCCCTTCGGTCTCAGCTTTTAAAGACTCACGACTTCAGTTTAGCACACCCTGACTAGAGCTGCTGATTAACTGTGCAGACTGCATCTCTCTTGTCAGTCAATAGCACTAAAACATAAGTAACATGATAGTTAGAATTTGATACTAACCCTCACCTATTCTGTTTCTCTTCTCGGTACTCAAATGTGGCACTTGGTGCCCACGGCCCACCTGCCAAGTTGTTTTGCCTGCCTAAGGTAAAGTCATCCCTGATGGAGGATCGCAGGAATCATGGGAAAGAGGGGTACTTTTATCAGATTAGCGCTATTTCAGCTGTGGAATAGCCAAATGGGGGAGGCAGCTTGATGGATGAGGTCTCCAGGACTCTAAACAAATCCAAATCATATTATGTGATATCATATACTGTTAAATTCTACTCTGTACTTCTAAAATTCTTATTTTATACTGTATTGAGGATTTGTTCTGTTCTGTGTAGTGTATTGTATTGACCCCCTTCTTTGTGACACCCACTGCATGCCCAGCCAACCTGGAAAGGGGTCTCTCTTTGAACTCCCTTTCCAGAGGTTTCTTCTATTTTTTCCCTAATGGGTTTTTTTGTTTTTCCTTGTCTTCTTAGAGAGTCAAGGCTGGGGGGCTGTCAAGAGGCAGGGCCTGTAAAAGCCCATTGCGGCACTTCTTGTGTGATTTTGGGCTATATAAAAATAAATTGTATTGTATTGTATTTATTTTAATGGACGTTTAGATATTGCTTGCTGTTTGCTCAGCATTGATCCCAACAAAAGCTTATTATGTCTGGAACTTTATCCGATCTCCATAAAGACATGAGATCAAATATTTTTCGAACTGATAAATAGAAACTACACTGGGTAAGACAATAAAAGTATTAGTTTTAGGTGGAGTATTCCATTAATTATGATGAATACATACATGAAATTTCATCTGCCACAAGTCTGCCCAAGCCTCTATTGTGTCCAACTCCCTCTGTAATCAGGGATGGCTGCCCCAAGCAAAAGTGAAAATGTCGCAGCCACAACACGCAGTTCATACACGCATAATGGCAGATCGCAGAACGGTGGAGTGTAGCAATCCACTTTGTGGTTCCGTGTGAGACGTAGATGGGTGTTACATTAAAGACTGGGAAGGGGTGTGATTTCAATGTGTGGTCACTTGGTCATTCAATTCAGAGGGGGTGCGGATGCTCGATCGTTTAATCGAATCCGGGGGAATCTCCCTTGGGGTTTTGGGCATGTAGATGATCGATCGTCTCATAGAGTGATTTTGGTGTGAAGACAATTGAACGGCTTAACAACGTCCTCCTTAGTGACTTTGGCATACATGCACCCAGTTAACTGAAAAAAAAAATTAGTTCTCCGGGTGCCCATCACAAACTTTGCCACCCTAAATGACCATTTAGTTTGGTGGAGCCAGCCTGGTCTATAATGATTCAGCGATTCCACCGAGTTTGGTACCATCTGAAAACTTAACCAGCTTGATATTTAAATTCTTATTAAGACTGTTTATGAATATCACCAATGAATTAAGGGTTTTAAAACATGTTTTTAGATAATTTAAGTATAGAAACAGAGGTGCATATTTTTTCCCAGTGGTTTCATTTACATAACCTTAGCGAGTAGACAGTAGCAGGACATCCACTTTGTGTAGTCTGACATCCTCAGCAACTCACCCTGCCATAATCAGACAGCTATGTCTAGAGGCGGGCTCTGGGTACATGAGAGCCGACAACCAATGAGCACACACCTAGAAGTACAATGCGTATAATGCAGTGTGATGGATGGCCGGGGCCCATGCCTGGCCGGGACGCCCCTGCAGCATACGTATGTACCAGGGGAGCAAGCATGGGAAACACAACATCTCCCCCTGGACGCCAGATGGCAGCCTCCCTGGGTTGCATCTGTGCCTCGGACTTCCCCAGGGCTTCACGGGGGTTGGAGTTTTGTGTAGCCCTGTTGGGTTCCGCAGGTGCCGCCAGGGGGTGCTGCAGCAGGAGCTGCTGGACCCTTCTGGGCACTAGTTTTGCCACACCCGGGAAGTGCAGCCGGATGTTGGCAATCAAGCACCTGGAGCTCTTCTGGGTGCCCATTAAAAGGGGCCAGCAACCACCACTCAGCGGCAGACGTGGGTTGTAACGAGTTACATTTACTCTGTTACATTAACTTTTTTTAAAAATTGTACTTCTAAGAGTAGTTTCACTGCACTATACTTTTTACTTTTTCTTGAGTACATTTGTGAAGAAGAACCGCTACTCTTACTCCGCTACATTGGGCAACACTCGAATCGTTACTTTTTTCCATTTATACAATAAACTATATTTTTGCAAGAGAGAAGTTGCCAGTGGATCTACTGCATGACTGTTTGACCAATCAGACGTAGCCATGCAGTCACATGACCACACACAAACTTCCTGCGTCTTGCAGCCTGCGAGAGACTTTTTAGTCATGCGGGGCTCCTGTTCCTGGTCCTGTTTAAGCACTTTGAGCTACTGTTTGTATGAAAATGTGCTATATAAATAAATGTTGTTGTTGTTGTTCACTGCTAAACGGTCACAGCTTCACTGCAAGAACCAGATCGTCGTTCCAATGCCTGCCTTTCATGTCTTTTCTCCTTTTCTTTGATTCCCCCTTCTTTTTAGTGCTGACCCGTATATATACACTCCTGTCTCCGTGGGCCTTAATCACACGCCGCAGGAAGCCAATAAATCAATTGAGAATGATCGGACCCGCACGCGCAGGTGCGACTCGCTCCAACTACCTCATTAACTCCCTGCGGTCGTACAATTGCACCCACGGAGAACGACACGGCTTTATGGATTTGAAACTGGAATTTTTTTTTTTTTTTTTTTTGAAGCCACGGACCCGCTACACCACAAAGTGCATGTGCAGTATTATAGTGTCAGCGTACAGGAGATCTCGTCACTGTCAGTAGTTTGCACTGTTCAGACAGACATGTCACCTACTGTAGGTATCGGCTTCAAAAGCTTTGTTGTGAAAAACTGAGATTTGGAACTTTGTGTTATTTGTGCATCTTTATTTTGTAAAGATGTTATTTATTTTTACTCATTTTTTATTTTGTTATTTGGAAATAGCAGAATTCGTACATTATTTTATATTTTTGTCTGTCTTATTACAACATTTCTAAAAAATAAATCATTTATTATGATCAAACAGTCACTCAGTACTTGAGTAGTCTTTTCACCGAGTACTTTTTTACTCGAGTCATTTTTTGGATGACTACTTTTTACTTCTACTTGAGTAATATTATTTTGAAGTAACGCCACTCTTACTTGGGTACAATTTTGGCTACTCTACCCACCTCTGCTCAGCGGCCAGAGTCGGGTGGAGGAGGACGAGGTTGCCTGGAAGAAGTGGTGGTGCAGGAGAAGAAAGTGTGTGGTGTGTTGGTGTTTTGGGACTGTGTTGTGGCAGGGGGACACGGGGAAGATGTGCCCTCCAGCTGAAGAAAAATAACAGTCTTTTTATTTTATATGTGCCTCTGTGTCCATCTATGTCGGGTCAGGCGCCTATATAGCGCCTTTTGTTACAGCAGCTGTGAGGAATAAGAAACGCGGGTGTCATGCAACACAAACGGAAGAGAGCCTCGACAGTCTAATGTCTCGTGTTTTACGTGCCACGACAGAAGGGAGATAAAAACAAGGAGACTGTGACAGAACTCAACTACACTGAAAAGCAACCATACAGGACCAGCTCTATCAGGCATCTTATTACTGTCAAAAAATTGGATGAGCTTGCGATACACGGGAAAAACACAAAAATGTGTTGGAAGGTCATCTGATTTTTCTTCCCCTGTGATTTCAAGTCGTCTCAGGTGACGAGATCAGCAGCCTTTGGTCATTAAATTTGACATCCCATCTGAATTGTGTTTTAAATGGTGTCATTTTGCTTGACTTCTCCCTACATATTAAATAAAATAAATTAATGTTTTTTTTATTATGTTATTGTTTATCATGGTACTGGAAAGTGTTGATGTGATATGTTTATTAGACTTTCAGGTAACATTTTCACTTTACTCTGTACACATGAAAATATTCCTATTGCTACTCGAGCAGCATGGTGGCACAGTAGGTAGCGCTGCTGCCTCACAATAAGGAGACCTTTGGGTTCACTTCCTGGGTCCTCCCTGTGTGGAGTTTGCATGTTCTCCCTGTTTCTGCGTGGGTTTCCTCCTGGTGCTCCAGTTTCCTCCCACAGTCCAAAGACATGCAGGTTAGGTGCATTGGCGATTCTAAATTGTCCCTAGTGTGTGCTTGGTGTGTGTGTGTGTGCCCTGCAGTGGGCTGGCGCCCCTCCCGGGGTTCGTTTCCTGCCTTGCTCCCTGTGTTGGCTGGGATTGGCTCCAGCAGACCCTGTAGTTAGGATATAGCAGGTTGGATAATGGATGGATGGATTGATGCTACTACTACTACTAAACATAACAAAAAAAATTACTTACAGTCAAATAACACTTATTAACCTACAGCTGTAGCCAAAAGGTTTGAGAACAACACAAGTATCGGTTTTCACAAAGTTTGTGGCTTCAGTGTTTTTAGATCTTTGTGTTTGTCAGATGTTTCTCTGGTACACTGAAGTAGAATGAGAAGCAGTCCTTAAGTTTCGAAGGCTTTTATTGACAATGACATGACGTTTATGCACAGAGTCCATATTTGCAGTGTGGGCCCTTCTTTCGTTTTCAAGACCTCTGCAAATCGCCCTGGTAGGCTGGCAATCAACTCCTGGGCCAAATTCTGACTGATGGCAGCTGCCCATTCTTGCAGAATCAATGCTTGGAGTTTGTCAGAATTGGTGGGTTTTTATTTGTCCACCTGCCTCTTGACCACACGTTCTCAATGGGATTAAAAGTCTGAGGATTTTCCTAGCCATGGACACCAAAATTTCGACGTTTTGTTCCCCGAGACACTTAGTTCTCAATTTGGCCTTATGGCCTGGTGCTCCATCATGTTGGTCACCAAGCTGTTCTTAGATGGTTGGGAAAAGTTGCTCTCAAAGGATGTTTTGGTCCCATTCTTTATTCATGGCTGTGTTCTTAGACCAAATTGTTGGCTGACATGAATGGTCTCAGGATGCTTTCCTGTTGGCATGGCACAGGACTGATGGTAGCGCCACTCACCTTTTCTTTTTTCCGGATGCCCCAAAACAATCGGAAAGGGGATTCATCTGAGAAATGACTTTCCCCCAGCAGTCCAATCCCAGAATATCAGACTGTCCCTGATGGCTTCTCTGCTGCCCTTCTTGACAGCCACCAGGCCATCCTCCAAAAGTCCTCACCTCTCTCACACCTGCCTGCTGCCATTCCTGAGCATTTTGTTGATGCCCCGATCCCGAGCCATGAATAAAGAATGGGACCAAAACATCCTCCGAGAGCAACTTCTCTCAACCATCCAAGAACAGTTTGGTTACCAACATGAGGGAGCACCAGGCCATAAGGCAAAAGTGACAACTAAGTGTCTCGGGGAACAAAACATCGACATTTTGGGGTCCATGGCCAGGAAACTCCCCACTCCTTAATCCCATTGAGAACTTCTGCTCAAGAGGTGGGTGAACAAACAAAAACCCACCAGTTAGGACAAACTCCAAGCATTGATTATGCAAGAATGGGCAGCTGCCATCAGTCAGGATTGGGCCCAGGAGTTGATTGACAGACAGCATTGCCAGGGCGAATTGCAGAGGTCTTGAAAAAGAAAGACGGACCAACACTGTAAATATGGACTCTTTGCATTAACTTCATGGAACGGTCAATAAAAGCCTTTGAAACTGATGAAATGCTTGTAATTCTTCTTCAGAGTACTATAGAAACATCTGACAAACAGATCTGAAAACACTGAAGCAGCAAACTTTATGAAAATGAATATTTGTGTCATTCTCAACTTTTGGCCATGGCTATACATAAAAAAAAATCTGCAAAAATGAAACAAAGAAGTGTAAAAACAAAAGCAGGAATCACGCCACTTACCTGATTCCGGTCTCTTGCATTTGCATATCTGAATCTCTGAATGTAGTAGAAGACTAGCCAGGCGAGAGAGATGATCATCAGCACAATAAAAGAGATGGAAACAAAGACCACCGACGTGCGGCTGACGTATTTTTGAAGGTTGCGCGTCCCTATGGTGATGTGCATCATCACGGTGACATTCCTTTCCAGTAGCATTACAATCTCTTTCCCTTTGGGTTCAGGAATCATGATTGCCACAATATCTCCAGCACCTGCATTGGGGAAGAAAGATGAAATATGAGAGTGGTGTCCACATGTGGGAGATTATCCACAAGTCTCAAGAGCATCTGATATACTGCATTGCAAGATGGGGAACAAGAACATAACCATTTGTGCTTCTTTTTGTTCCCCAACCTTCTTTAACCTGATCTCAAAATGTTGACACGATTATCCCACATTCCCGGTCACCAGCCCTTACTGCCACTGCTACAGACCAATAATGACGATGCAGCTTATAGAGTTGACTCAGCTGTGCCAGGACTACAGGCCAACCTCCATCGTCAGCAAAACCAAGAAGCTGCTCAGAGACCTGGAGCCTAATGTATAAATGGTGTGTACGCACAAAAATGTTGCGTACGCCCGTTTCCACATTCAAATCGCAATGTATAAAACCTAAACTTGGCGCAAAACCACGCACATTTCCACGGTATCTCATACCCTGGCCTACGCAAGTTCTGCGTTCAGTTTTACAGACTGGCGGCACATAGCGTCAAAGCAGTGCTACTGTTCCTGTGTGGTGATCCTTTCTTTTTTAGATCCACATCCCTGACGCGGCTTTATAAATACACTGAAATTAACTGCATATTGTTTATTAGTTTAAGGCATCTGTTTGTAATTAACCAGTAACAATATAATGGTCCACGGAATGGTCAAACTATTCTAAATACCATAGCTGCGTTAGCGTTGTTACTCTCACTGCACCTACTTCTTCTTCTTCTTTCAGTTGCTCCCGTTAGGGGTTGCCACAACGGATCATCTTTTTCCATATTACTCTCACAGCAACACTCTGAGTATTTATATCACTGTATCTGAGTGTGAATCACAGCTCTACAGAATCTGAGAAAGAGAATTATCGGGATACAGCATCAAGCACATGCTGCCTCAGCCTTGCACACAGTCTATTTGAACTGCTCTTATATGACAAACGCTTCAGAGCCTTTCCTGTACGGACCTCGCGGTTCACAAACAGTTTCATCGCAAGAACTCTAAACGCACTCAATCAGTCCATCAAGTGCTCCTGGTAGAACTGTTAGTACTTATAAATACAATCACCTCACTGTAAACTGGCACTACGGTTATAATATTACACAACCTGCGGCACTTTATGAAGCGCGTATTTACAGAAGATGACAAAATCATTTTAAAGATGAAATGCAGAAAAATATGTTTATTATATTATACAGATAAAACTTTAACTTCATTTAAATAATCTATATTGTTAATAATTAAATATGCCAGGATATGGTGCTGCAGCGCTAGCGAGGATCTGACGCTCCGTTCACGGTTTGTTCCTGCCTCGCGCTGTATTCTTGCTGGTGCTGACGCGACACTGGAAGGATAGATGGACAGAATAATTAAACACATACTACAAAGATATTTCAATGTTCCTTAAAAGTTTTGAAGAATCGACATTCTAAGCTTACAGATGGCTTAACATCTATTACAGAGCTGATTGTGTGGCGATTGGGTATTTGGAGAAAGAAAAGTAAGGACAGGAATTGGAGGTTAGTACGTTTGAAAGAGACAGTACTGCTACAGTAAAGTACTTCATCGAAGGTCGCGCACGGCGCAGCAAGCATCTTGTGTGAGACATGAACAATCACTGCGGCACCGTGTTCCCATGTTTAATAACGTGCTTTAACTCCCATCATCATGAAAATGATATCACGTATACTTCTCAGTATTTGAATTATTCAGAGAGCTGTAATATCACGAATGTAATGGATTCTGTGTCCTGTCGGAGGAAGAGAAAGCCGGTTTAAGAAGCACATAGTGATTCACACACACAGAGCAGATAGAAGATCAAATACAAAACAAAGCATTTAATGTGCTCTGCTCTGCCACGGATGTCAGACTGTCCAGCTCCGTGCCTACAATAGAGTCTGCCTTCCTCACCAGTTTGTCCAGGCATGAGGCGCCCCTTATCTTTATGCTGCCTCCCCAACACACCACCGCATAGAAGAGGGCGCTCGCCACAACCGTCTGATAGAACATCTGCAGCATCTTATTTCTAATGAAGTATAGTCGACTCTGTCCTCTCTTGCACAGATCATCAGTATCAGCAGTCCAGTCCAATTTATCATCCAGCTGCACTCCCAGGTATTTATAGGTCTGCACCCTCTGCACACAGTCACCTCTGATGATCACGGGGTCCATGAGGGGCCTGGTCCTCCTAAAATCCACCACTAGCTCCTTAGTTTTGCTGGTGTTCAGGTGTAAGTGGTTTGAGTCGCACCATTTAACAAAGTCCTTGATTAGGTTCCTATACTCCTCCTCCTGCCCACTCCTGATGCTGCAGTGTCGTCAGCGAACTTTTGCACGTGGCAGGACTCCGAGGTGTATTGGAAGTCCGATGTATGTTGGCTGAACAGGACCGGAGAAAGTCCAGTCCCCAGCGGTGCTCCTGTGCTGCTGAACACAACGTCATGTAATGAGCCAAACACACGGCTGAGGCCACACAGGAGTTTGTCAAAGCTAAAAAATGGAAAATTTTTGAATTGCCAAGCCAGCCACCCGATTCAAATCAAAAGTATCAGGCCTTCCTGAGGCTGAGGAGAAAACCTAAGAGGTCAACCACATCCCCCCCTCCCCAAAATAAGCAGGATCTGAAGATGGCTGCATTAGAGGCTTGGCAGAGCATCACCAGAGAAGACCCTCAGCACCTGCTGATGTCTATGAATGGCAGACTTGAAGCGGTCATAGCATGTGAGGGACATGTGACATAGTCCTAAATATGACAATATACATATATGATGGCTTTAATAGACCTGCCATTGCTGTGTTCCAAACATTATGGTGTAGAAAAAGTGCTGTGTGATCAAAATGTTTGGAAACTACCCTGAAATGAAAGTCTGTAATGTGCACTTTAATTACGTACGCAGTGTTAGATTTGTACTTTTAAACTGCAGAAAAGTAGAAGGCAAGTACAAGCTTTGCACATCTGGATTTGGTCAATTTACCTCATTCTTCCTGGCAGATCATCTCAGGCTCCATTAGATTGGATGCAAAGTGCCAGTAAACTGCCATCTTCAGGTCACACCAGACCTGTTCTAGGGGGTCTGGCTGGGCCACTCAAGGGCAGTCAGAGACTTGTCTCAAAGTCACACATGACACCTGCCAATCCTTAAACTCAAACTACTGCAAGGCCCTTATACAGCATCATACCCTCTCAACTGCAGCCCTCACCACTGACTCAGTATGTGCCACCACACTCATTGGCTGGCGCTTCATCCTACAACAAGATAAGGAGCCAAACACACCACTGAGGTCACACAGGAGTTTATCAAAGCTAAGAAATGGAAAATTCTTGAAGGGCCAAGCCGGTCACCAAATCCAATTCAGGGGGCCTTCCATATGCTGAAGAGAAAACTTAAGGGGACAAGCCCCCCAAAACAAGCAAGAGCTGAAGATGGCTGCATTAGAGGCTTGACAGAGCATCACCAGAGAAGACCTTCAGGACCTGCTGATGTCTATGAATCGCAGACTTCAAGCAGTCATTGCATGCTGGGAAATGCAACAAAGTACTAACTACAATGGCTTAAATAGACCTGCAATTGCTGAGTCCCAAACACTATGGTGCCCAGAAATGGGGGAGCACGTAGAAAAAGTGTTGTGTGACCAAAATGAAAGTCTGCAATGTGCACTTTAATCACAAGGTCTGAATTGTTTGATTTGTAATTTTAACCTGTGGAGAAGAGGGTGAATGAAATCAAGGAAAAATTCTCAAACAGAATGGAGGGCACTGTAAAAAAAAGGTAATTCATTTAGTCAGCCACCCGATTTTAATCAAAAGTATCAGGCCTTCTGTATGCTAAAGAAACAAGCCCCCCAAAACAAGCAGGGGCTGAGCATGGCTACATTAGAGGCTTGGCAGAGCATCACCAGGGAAGACCCTCAGCACCTGGCCAGGTTGATGCCCATGAATCACAGATTTCAAGCTGTCATTGCACGTGAGGCGTTATGCGACAAAGTCTTAAATATGACAACGGCTTTAATAGACCAGCCATCACTGTGTGCCAAACATTAGGGTCCCCTAAAATGGGGGAAAATTGTCGTGTGACCGAAATGTCTGCAAATCCCCTGAAATGAAAGTCTGCAGTAGGCACTTTAATCACGATGTCTGAAGTGTTTGATTTGTAATAACTGCAGTGCAGAGGGGGAAATCAAGGAAAACAAAACGTGTCCAAATGTTATGGAGGGCACTGTAAATTTCCTAACCTTTCCAGACGCTTTTCAAATAATATTTCCTACTTTTGTTACCATTGGGTTTACTGTGTTTAAATTAAACTTTTCTTTATAATAATACTGATTTTAAACTATTCAAGCTACAGTAATAAGAGCACCTGGTGTGGATGATTGCTATATTCCCACTGGGGTTAGCAGCTGAGGGGGGATACTGCCAATAAAAGCAGTGCAGTGAGTGGGCACCTGCTGTGGTGATTGGCATAGGTGTAGCTGGTCTGCTTGTGCACAGCGAGTAAGTCCATCCATCCATCCATTATCCAACCTGCTATATCCTAACTACAGGGTCACGGGGGGTCTGCTGCAGCCAATCCCAGCCAACACAGGGTGCATGGCAGGAAACAAACCCCGGGCAGGGTGCCAGCTCACCGCAGGGCGAGTAAGTCTCTTTGCTTAAAGCAGCCATTCATGAGCAGATAAGGCTGTACACGCAGGGCGCTATAAAGCAGTGTCACTTGGGAAAAGGCTCATAGGCTCCAATCATGTTATTTCTCAGCCAGACCAGGGGTTGGCGCTGTCGTCTGATCCTTTCTCCTTCTGTCCCACTGCAGACCAGCAGAAGAAGCAGCCAAACAAAGAGTGACGTCACCACCAAGCCCCCCTCCCGTGATTTCACTTTCGTCCAACCCTGATGACATCGTCCTCCTCAGAATCCATATAACAAAGACATCACCTCCTCTTCCGGCCGCTCTGTGCCATCCCCTTCCTGTGTCTGCCATATAAATGTCTCTGTTTCACCCTCTGTTCTGAAATCCGCTTGTAACAACGTGATTATTTTCATGTTGCTTTTTCAGTATACGGGGTGGCCATCGCCAAACTTTTACAGCAGCTATATAAAGGCAAAGTTCCACAGCAATACACCATTTGTAAACTTTTCGTTCGTCTCACTTCCGTACTGAGCCAACATTCTTGGGTGAATTTCAGCAGATTTAACTCCCCCCGCCTTAAAAAAAATGTCACAATGCCACGCTAATCAACAATCAAAACAATCAAACCAATCACCAGGACCAGATACTATTTACCCTCGAGTTCTTAAAGGGGGCGAGCGAGTGCAGATATAAACCCCTGACACATTTTTAGGATGTTACTACGCACTGGGGAGATTCCAATGGACTGGAAAATGGCAAATATCATCCCGTTATATAACAAAGGGTGACCGGGCAGATTAGAACAACTAGAGGCCAGTAAGCTTAACGGGCATCACAGGAAAATGAATGGAAGGAATTATTAAGGAGAAGACTGAGGAACACCTGGCAAGGACTGGACAGTCAACATGGGGTCAGAAGAGGGAGGTCGTGTTTTACTAACGGGCTGGAATTCTATGAGGGGGAAACAAAAGGATCTGACCAGAGTGGAGGAGATGATGTTATTTATCTGGAGATTCAGAAAGCATTTGATAAGGTGCCACATGAGAGGGAGGGCATCAAACTAAAAGAAGTGGCAATTCAAGGTGTGGTGTGTAGATGGGTTCAGAATTCGCTCAGACACAGGAAGTGGAGGGTGATGGTGTGAGGAACCTCATCAGAATTGGATGATGTTAAGAGTGGTGAACAGCAGGGGGCAGTGATGGGGCCGCTGCTATCTTTAATATATATATATATATAAATGATTTAGATAGGAATATAAGGAACAAGCTGGTTAAGTTTGCAGATGATACCAAGATAGGTGAATTAGCACATAATCGAGAATCCATTATACCATCATAGAAGGACTTGGATAGCAGACAGGCTTGGGCAGATTTGTGGACGATGAAATTTAATGTCAGCAAATGTAAAGAATTACACATAGGAAGTAAAAATGTGAGGTTAGAGTACACAATGGAAGGTCAGAAAATTGAGAGTCCACCTTAAGAGAAGGATTTAGGAGTCGTAGTGGACTCTAAGCTATCAAGGCATTAAGAAGGCTAACTGAATATCAGGTTATATAGCGCCCTGATGTGTGCAGTACAAGTCACAGGAGGTTCTGCTCAGCCTTTATAACACACTGGTGAGGCCTCATCTGGAGTCCTGGGTGCAGTTTTACAAAAAGGACATAACAACACAAGAGAAAGTCCAGAGAAAAGCAAATGAGCTGAGTTCAGGGCTACAGGGGATGAGTGATGAGGAAAGATGAAAAGAGCTGAGCCTTTAGAGTTTAAACATAAGAAAATGTAATTTAATTAACTGTAAATAATTGCACATAGGAAGTAAAAATGTGATATCTGAATACACACTTCGAGGTCAGAAAATCTAAAGTTGACCTTATGAGAAGGACTTAGGAGCCGTAGTGGACTTGACATTATCAACTACCAGACAGTGTTCAGAAACCATGAATAAGGCTAACAGAATGTCAGGTTATATAGCGCCTTGATGTGTGGAGTACAAGTCACAGGAGGTTCTGCTCAGTCTTTATAACGCACTGGTGAGGCCTCATCTGGAGTCCTGGGTGCAGTTTTGGTCTACAAAAAGGACATAGCAGCACAAGAAAAGGTCCGGAGAAGAGCGACTACAGCAATAACTTTTATTTCTACAGCACATTTTCATACAAATCTTGTTGCTCAAAGTGAAAAAAGACAAAATAAATAAGAAAATAGAATTAGGGAACACTAATTAACGTAGAATAAAAGTAAGGTCCGATGGCCAGGGAGGACAGAAAAAATAAAAAAAACTCCAGACGACTGGAGAAAAAATAAAAATCTGCAGGGGGTCCCGACCATGAGACCACCCAGCCATCCCCCTCTAGGCATTCTACCTAACATCAATGACCTCAATCAGTCCTCATTGTATTCTAGGCTGATTCAGGGGCTACAGGAGATGAGTTATGAGGAAAGAGTAAAAGAGCTGAGCCTTTATAGGAGATAAGAGGAGACCTGACTGAAGTGTTTAAAATGGTGAAGAGAATTAGTGCAGTGGATCGAGACGGTGACTTTAAAATGAGTTCATCAAGAACACGAGGACACAGCTGGAAACTTGTGAAGAGGAAATTTCACACAAACATCAGGAAGTTTTACTTTACACAAACAACGATAGACACTTGGAATAAGCGACCAAGTAGTGTGGCAGACAGTAGGACTTTAGGGACTTTCAGAACTCGACTTGATGTTCTTTTGGAAGAAATAAGTGGACAGGACTGGCGAGCTTTTTTGGACTGAATGGCCTGTTCTCATCTTTATTGTTCAAATGCTCTAATGGTGCCATCCCACAGCGCGTCCATGTACACTTGACCTTGGTTTCAATTAGACCAGAGATTCTTAACCTGAGGTCCGTGGACCCCTGGGGGGGTCCATGGGTGGGTTTCAGGGGGTCCGCGAGGGTCAGATAAAATTTAACACTAATATTCACTATACAGCTCGGTATAGAGCCATACAGCTACTACATACCTTTGTGAATCAGTGATTTCAGAACTTGTTTCTATCAAAACAAAAAGTCGAAATAGATTTGGATGTCAAAGATGATATGCGAGTCACCTTGTTGAAGACCACTCCACAGTTTCATATTCTTATTCAAGGCAAACAAGAACAACCTTCTCATTGAAATAAAGCAGATAACAAGACAGTAGATGTAGTAGTAGTAATAGTAATGACAGTAGGAAAAGTAGAAGTAGAAGATCTGTTTTAATTTGCACAAGAGGATTATATTTCATAATTAGAATGAGTGGCCATTACATTTTGCATATGTTTTTTTTTTAGATTCTTTACTTTAAAGTTTAATAATATGTTGTGTATGTCATATTTGTATGAGACAATCAAATCTCGATAATAAAGTACACTAGCCTGAAGTACCCAGCGGTGCCCTGGAGGAAAATAAAGTGTTTTTTTTTTAATTGTTTGAGAAAAATATACCGCTTATACTCACATATGAGTCGGGTCTTGAAACCTGAAAAATCGATCATAAAATCAGACCCCAACTTATACGCCTGTTCAAAAATCCATCCATCCATTATTCAACCCGCTATATCCTAACTACAAGGTCATGGGGGTCAGCTGGAGCCAATCCCAGCCAACACAGGGCGCAAGGCAGGAAACAAACCCTGGGCAGGGTGCCAGCACACTGCAGGGTACACACACACACCAAGCACACACCAGGGACAATTTAGGATCAGCAGTGCACCTGACCTGCATATCTTTGAACTGTGAGAGGAAACCCACGCAGACACGGCATGCACTCCACTCAGGGAGGACCCAGGAAGCAAATCCTGGTCTCCTTACTGCGAGGCAGCAGCGCTACCCACTGCGCCACCGTGCCGTCCCTGTTCAAAAATGCAACACATTTTTTTTTTTTTTACATCTTCTCACCTCCTCCAATCTCTCATCTACGGAACCGTATTAGGGCCACGGTGAAAAAAAAAAAAATACGGACACAGTGAAGAGAAAAAAAATCTAAATGTCGAGATTAAAGTCGACATTTCCTCTTTATTCTCGACATTTTCGACAATACGCTCCCATACTCATCAGTTTCCTAGACAAATTGAATTTTGTTGCAGCAGCAGTTACCATTTTCTTTTGCTAATTTAAAACCAGCTTCATATTTTCTTCTGATCGGACACTCCATCGTAGATAAGGGATGCTCTTACGATAAAGGTATATGAGGATGTGAGTTACAAAAAACACAAAACAGTGCAAACGTCGCTTCGGAATAGTGCGGGTATTACCGTGTGGTCATGTAGGCACAATACATAGAAAAAAAGGGCAGTGTGCTCCGTGGTTCCTCTCTCAGGTCGGCGTTAGCATATCATAATCTCTTGGACCAATAGCGTGAATTTTCCACATTCGACTTATACAACGACATTATAAAATATCAGAAATTATATGGTAAAATCCAGTCCCGACTTATCCGTGGGAGAACGTATCCGCAAGTATATATGGTAATAAAAAAAAATACAGCTTTAAAAATAAAAATAAATTAACAAACAATGAAGACTCACTAATGTGCTTGTCTTACAGTCTTATATGGCTCGGATCCGGCCAACTCTATTTAATTTCAAAAGCAACAGGGGCGCGGTGACGCTCAAACATAAAGAATGCTGGCAGTCAACTACAGTTCGCCCTCTGGTGGTCGTTCCGAGTGTCAACTGGATGATAACGTGCATACAAGACTGCAAGATCACCTCCCACCCTACCCAGAAGGGGGTGGGTTAGGGTTGATTTCACCCTACAGTACTTTTAGTTGACCAATAAGAAACATGTGTACCAAGTTTCATGAAAATCGCTCCAGCCGTTCGGACATGATGCTGGAACATACATATATACATACAGGGGCGGCCTTAGGCATGTGCAAACTGTGCACCTGCACAGGGCCGCCAAATCCCAGGGGCCGCCACGCCAATATATATTGAATATAAAACAGAAAGAGAAAACACATTCACATACCCATTCTAAGCAAAATGAAGAGATTTCGAGTACATGAATCTGGCTATTCGAAACGAAAGTGAAAGGCGGCTCAGGAGGCTTTCATTGCGTCACAGGAAGGAGCAGTCCTGAACTTTATCATAAGTTAAACGCTTGTGTCATGAGAACGAGACAGCTATGCAGTGTCCGCAATGGACATGGCCATCCACCGTGCATAAGATACCATATTGACATTGGCGGGCGAAGGGGCCACCATAAGCCTAGAGCCGCCCCTGAACATACAAACATTGACTTTTATATACAGTGGAACCTCGGGTCACAACCGTAATTCGTTCCAAAACTCTGGTCGTAACCCGATTTGGTCGTGACCCGAAGTAATTTCCCCCATAGGATTGTATGTAAATACAATTAATCTGTTCCAGACCGTACGAGCTGTATGTAAATATATATATATTTTTTTTAAAGATTTTTAAGCACAAATATAGTTAATCATACCATAGAATGCACAGCGTAATAGTAAACTAAATGTAACAACATTGAATAACACTGAAACAAACACCCAGGCTCTCTGCTCAGCAGCTCGCTCGCTCTCTCGCGCTCTCTCTCACTCGCTCTCTCTCCTTGCTCTCTCTTTCTATCTCTCACTCACACTCTCTCTCTTGCTCACTCTCTTTCTCGCTTGCTCACTCGCACGCTCTCTCTCTCTCGCTCGCTCGAGCTCCCTTGTGCTCTCTCTCACTCGCTCTCTCTCTCTCTTGCTCGCTCTCTCTCTCTCTCTCTCTCCCTCACTGGCTTTCTACTCCTGCTTCCTACCTTCTCCTGCAACTTCCCGTTCTTTCCTGTCCTCTTCTTTTTACCTTTAGCCGACTCGCGCTTCTATTTATGAAGAGGCGTGGTAGTCGTGGCAATCAGCAGCTCCTGGGAACAATTACGGAAGTGGACCGCTTTTCACCTGTGCACTTAGGTGAGAAACGGCCACATCACGAACTCCTCAGGAACCGCTTCGGCCACACACCACCACGCCCCCTCACTAAGCCACGAGTGCGGTGATTATTTATTAAAACTGGCCTTTTTGACGGGAGCTGTGGACCCGCTATACCACAGGAGGAAGCTGGGTTGAGAGGAGGTTACAGTTTTGAGGGAGAGTCCCTCTGCGTGATGCACCGAGAAGAACGTACAGTACAGGGGGAGACTGAACACGTGTGGAAATCATCGGCGTGTACGAACCGAAAGGGAAACTGGCTTGTTCGTCAACCGAGCGTGTGTGGTCGTGAACAGATGCAAAAGTTTGGGGAACTTTTTGGTCGTAACCCGATTTGTACGTGTTCAGCGACGTTCATGAACCGAGGTTCCACTGTATATAGATTATATTCATTGCATACATTTGTGTTTATGTGAATATTTCTGGTGAAGGGGGTCCACAGCTTTCATCAGATTCTTTAAGGTGGTCCATGACTCAAAAAAGGTTAAGAATCACCGAATTACAGTAATGACAGAGTGCTGCAGTGTGCATGTTCGAATTTCCCATAAGCCATTGTGAATGTGTTGTATCGCGTCCGCTTCTTTCCATTGCGGTTACTGCGTAACTTTCAAGCTGCCTTTACCTTTTGATTTCCCTTTGTATTTGTATGCATGTGTGATGAAGACTTGTGTGCACTTGAGCTGAAAGGCTTTGCCAAGGGGAGTTGGTGTGGGGGATTCCTGAGCCTTTGCCCCCCCTTTGAAAGAGCTCAGTTATTTTACTACTTATCTTAATCATTGATTCAAGAAAGAATTTCACTGTACTCTGTACACGTGATAACAAGGTTAAGAATTCTTAACCTCTAAACCTGTAAGTTTTTGGTTTTTATTGATAGTTCTTTGCCGTTGCTTTCCCATTTAACTTCATAGGTTCACAAAAACAATAATCTGTGGTCTCTGAGAAACAACAGTCGGGTTGAGCAGCCGAAGGGGCTCCATATACGTCAAAAAACTCGGCACTAATGAGAGTTGATTTAAAGCAGGAAGTCCAGTCTGGCTGAATGGTGATGTAAAACAGATCCTGGGAGCGCCACTAAAATTATCCGATGAATATTCAAACCTGGAAAAGATTACCATTCCAGAAATAGCAGCCCCTGTTGGCTTCCTCTTTCTCTCTAAGAACTGGCAGGCAGCTGACCACAAATAAGAATCCGAGTCGGGGGTCTCACGTTATGACCTGCAGATTTTTAATCCAACCAGTTTTACAAACCGAGGGGTCTCTCTTTTTCGTCACAGCGATCAAATTCAGGGTTGCCAAACTCAGATCCTGGAGGGTCGCGGTGGCTGCAGGCTTTCATTCCAGCCTCTGCCTTCAACAGAAGCCAATTACTGTGGCTAATGAAGCGTACGCCATTGGCTTTCATTTTAATTGACATGCTATTTAAGAAGCAGACTATTTAATTGTTTCTCTTTTTTTTTCTTAATTAGCAATCAAACAATAATGAGATGCTAAGGGAGCCAAATGATGACAAGCTAACATGATCCTAATTTTTGCACCTGGGTGTCCACCACACCACATCTGTTTCAATGACAGGCAGCGTAGTGTTGAAGTGGATTCGGCTTTGGACTTCAAACCCTGAGGGTGTGGGCTCAAAGCCCACTACTGACACTGTGGGTTTCAAGACCAGACAACATAGTGCGGTCCTAAGAGGAGACGATACCTCTGGTCTGTGTGCCATCTTGTTGGGTAGTGGAACGAGATCAGCCCCAAGTTTAACTAATCCACTGCTGGTCTTGCTTTGGCAATGCACTTCTCTTTGGTTTGCTCAGCTGGCCGTCTGATTGCCAGTTAATGGCGGCGCGTAGACAATTAACGCCTCACCCTCTCTTAATTAACAATGTGTCGCTAAGCATTCCTCTCGATTTGAAGGCACAGAGCACAGGGAAAAAGAATGTCCTCAAGAAAACTTATTAGAAAAAATAATTGCAATCAGTTAAGCTGCATTACCTCGGCCGTCATTCAGTAAACGTTATTCGCTTCAAGTGTAAAAAAAGGCTGTGAACTCCCTATACGGAAATTAATGACGAAGGGAGGTATGCGTTAATAGATTCGTATCTGAAGTATTATTATTTCTCTGTAACTCACAGGAGGATCTACCATCAGGATGGCCTTTCAGAGTGTGTGCACTGCTTGAGTTTCATCAACGGTACCACTCGGTGCGCAGAACACATGCCCATCGAGTTCCCAAAATGGCACATCTCTGTGTTCATAGTGGGCATTGAATATTATTAAACTTTGAGGACTCTCGGGCCCCCTTGCTGTCAAGATCGCATGTCCCTACCAAAACAGCTTGGTGTCAATAGTGCATTTTTGGGGGGTGTCGTTCCAGAGAGCACCTCTCAACTTTCATAAATGGTGCCAACCTCTGATGACATCGTCGTAAGCAGATGCCTTTCTTTCTTAATTAGCAGCCAAACAATAATGAGATACAAAAAGAGTCAACACACGACCAGCTGACCTGCACCCATCATACAACATTTGAAAATAAAGAACGTTGAAGGTCCCAGTAATGGTAATCTACTCAGGTCCACAATACTCCATTAAAATAAAAAAAATGAACTGTTTTGGAAATGTCTGCTGTGGCCGAATGAGAGCCAAGGAAATAAATAACAGGTTTAATTAACAACAAAAATGGACTTCTAGTTCGCATTGAATATTATTAAACTTTGGAAACGTGGTTGGAGGCCCCAACTTACTTGGTCATCTGCTGGCCCACTTCACAACTCTTTTCTGTTTGGGTGCCATTTTTAACGAAAAAAAAATGAAGCAATTCAGATAACTGGATCATAAAAAACAAGTCAATGTAATGGAAAAGGAGTTAATTAGCAACAAAAACGAGTCACTGATCAACTCTTTCAGGGCTGATGTAGACTTTTGTCGAAATTCAGGGGAAGAGGACAGTAATGGGCTGTAAACCGCGACAAAACTCGCCCTTATGTTTTAGTTCAACTCTCTTTGCTTGAAGGAAAGTTACACAGTTTTGTTGATTTGACCTCGATTCCCTGCACCTGCATGAGTAGTGAAGAGCAAACAGCCTCTAAAATGGCAGCGGCATCTAGTTGAGAGACCAAAGCAAATGTGAAAAGCAAAATACTCTGTTGACGTTTTACGTATTATTACTGAATCGGACTCTGACTCATTGGACTCCAAGTTTGATGCAAGTGATCTGGAGATGGAAAACGACAGTGAGATACCAGCATAAGCTTATCAGTCCTCAGCTAACTGTGGTGCTGAACACGTTCGTGTAGCAGATATGCCTACAGTAGCGTACGCCTGGGAGGACCACCACTTATGATGACAAATAAGTACAAACCATATTGCGTCACACTGCAACCGCCACCGTCGCCCACCTACTGTGTGAAGACCGTGCATTCCTGCTGGGCATCGAGCTGCCCCTGCGTAGCCACTGCTGCCAGAGATGCCAAACAGGCGTGAACAGCAGCCACAGCACTTAGCAACAGACGTTTTATGTTGATTTATGTGTGAAACCAGTGCATCTTGTGCTTTTCAGAAAACTGAGTTTTTTGGAAAAAATATTCAGCCCTCAAAGAATTAAGAAATGGGTTAGAAATAAGTCAATGGAATGGAAAAGGAGTTAATTAGCAACAAAAACGAGTCACTGATTAAGAAATGGGTTAGAATGAAAACCTACAGACACAATAGCACTCCAGGACCAGAGTTGGAGACCCCTGGGCTAAGGGGATTAGGGAAACACAACTGAGTCATAAGAGCCGAAGAGCAGACCCTGATGGAACAAGAACATGTGGTGATGACAAACCAAATCAACTGCACCATTGGCTAACCATAGGAGCCACACTTGTGGACAGAATGGCCTCCTACTTCTTTGCTAAGAGTTTATTCATATTTAGCATCTGAATTCAAAAACTTGTTTTATGACTCATAAAAAGCAAAAGGACCCAACGCAGGAGAATGATTAGAGAGACAAAAAAAAAAGCAATGAAGCAAACACCTCACTCTCCAGGCGTGTCATACAACACCGAGGAACAGCAGAAACTCCTGCGAGTGAGCAAGCAAGCCAACTAACAAAGGAGACACATTTCTCCAATTACACACATAAAAAGTTCCCATCAGGATTCCTAAATGACGTTCAGCCAGGCACAGCATGCCAGAACTGTGCGCTCATGCATTACCGCTGGTCAAGTTATCCAAAGGAGCCCCCGGGGACCTTTCAGTCTCGGCTCCATTATGTCATAAGAATCAGCTTTTATGATGAGGTGAATCGTGGCCGGGTTTCATTTTTTTTTTGTGCAGAGGTACTCAATAATAAAGATTTCTTTGGCTTAGTGAACCCTGTATCCGCGCCGATTCGAAATTTGGCCGTCCACAGGGCCATGTTCTTCACAGTTCCACAGTCTGGCCCTGGATTTGCTGATAGGGCCAGGAATCAAGTTTTTCTTGAAGCAGATGGTTGGAAAAAAGAAAAGCAGAGCCACTTACATCAGAATTACACGGCCACTCAGCAAATCTGAGACAGATGTGAGAGGATGTCCTGCCCACTCAGGTCTTCCCAGTGAGAATTTATAAGCTTGAAATGTTAGGACCCTGAGTGGCTTGAGAACAGATTAGTGGCAACTGAATCCAATAAAAAAAGGGGGCAATTCTGGTTACACTTGGGAGAAACATCATCTGGCCATGGGTAGAGGTTTTAAGGATGGAGTGTAGAGTCATGGCCAAAAGCTTTGAGAATGAGACACGTGTTGGTTTTCACAAGGTTTGCTGCTTCAGTGTTTTTAGATCTTTGAGTCAGATGTTTCTATGGTACACTGAAGTAGAATTACAAGCAGTTCAGAAGTTTCAAAGGCTTTTATTGACAATGACATGAAGGTTATGCACAGAGTCCATATCTGCAGTGTTGGCCCTTCTTACTTTTTCAAGACCTCTGCAATTCGTCCTGACAGGCTGTCTGTCAATCAACTTCTGGGCCAAATCCTGACTGATGGCAGCCCATTCTTGCATAATCAGGATTTGTGGTTTTTTGTTTGTCCACCCGCCTCTTGACCACATGTTCTCAATGGGATTAAGGTCTGGGGAGTTTCATGGTCATGGATGAAAAATTTCAATGTTTTGTTCCCCGGGCCACTTAGTTGTCACATTTGCCTTACGGCCCGGTGCTCCATCATGGTGGTCACCAAACTGTTCTTGGATGGTTGGGAGAAGTTGCTCAATGCAGGATGTTTTGGTCATATTCTTTATTCAAAATTGTGAATGAGCCCACTGCCTTGGCTGAGAAGCAAGGAAAAAGTGGAAAGGGAATTCATCTGAGAAAATGACTTTCCCCCAGCAGTCCAATCCCAGAATATCAGTCTGCCCCTGATGTTTTTCTTGGCTTCTTTGCTGCCCTTTTTGACACCCACCAGGCCGTCCTCCAAAAGTCTCCCACTCACTCACACCTGCCTGCTGCCCAGCCATTCCTGAGCAAGCTCTGCCCAGGTGGTGCCCGCAGCCAAATCCACTTTAGGGGTTTAAACCGTTCATTCTGCTGGAATCCAGGCAGGTGACGCAAGTGCATTGAGAAGGGTGGAGACTCCATTGAGAAACGACATCATCAGTTTTGTGAAGGTTTGTTCCATTTTTAATAAATGCCATTTTCTAACTTCAGCTTGACTCCGATTAGATAGATAGATAGATAGATAGATAGATAGATAGATAGATAGATAG
>JANRMT010062823.1:22634963-22660214 GCA_026402145.1 Polypterus bichir lapradei | reverse complement strand
TAAAAGGGCAAGTAGAGGGAAATACCACGATAATACAACATCTAAGCATTTTAGCAGTGAGTAGTTTAGAAGACATCTGTCAACAGCAGTTTTTGGGCAGTTTCGCCTCAACACTTGTTCCATTAAAATGAATAGTAATGCTCATAAAACAGGTGGAAAAGAAAGTAAAAGAGAGCGTTTCTAAAGCATCTGTACGTAAAATTGCTGCCTCTTCCAGTGGGATGAGCCAGAAGTGGAGTAAAACTTCTAAAATGTACACGTCACACCATTTGGACAGTGTGGAGACAGCAGACTTCATTGACCTGCTCAGGCAGCACCCCGAACTCGTTCTTCTTTTAGCAACAGAACCCACTAAGCGTGTCTGGTTTGAGTGTCGATTATTTCAGTTTGTTGAAAGTCAGGAGTGCCCCATTATGTCTTTATGCCTGTAAATTGTCACAGAAGGAATGTAACTCATTCCACTACTGAAAAGAAATACGTATCAATAAAATGGACAATTGAAGCACTCCATCACTACCTTTGGCGGTTGAAAGTTTACACTGATAACCGATCACAAGAAGACAAAACTTCAAGACACACTGAATGGTTTACTCAATTGCAGCCTTTTAATTTTTCTGTTCAACTCCGTCCCAGTATTACTACAAGATAATGTAGATGTCACTTCACCACTCATGAAATTGGTGTCAGAAAGTCACTTTATTAAACAAGTGAATGAAGCTGAGGGAGAGGGTGTGAGGTACCGGGCTTTCTCAGTTAGAGAGAAAATGCACACTCAGTCAGATAAAAGTCACAGAAATGCTGGATCAATTGTGGTCTGCTCAAGTCTCGTAGCACATGGCACTAAATACTTTTATAAGTGCTTGGTTATCTAATACAAGCAGTTCTTCCCCGGGCTGGGATTCTCGTGCTTTGCAAACAACTCACTGACCTCTCCAAATGGATAGCTCTGAAGACGATGCTTTTGAAGTCTTTTGATTCTAGGAAGATATAAACGATGATAAATTGGGCTGGACTGCCAATACTGATGCTCTGTGCAAGAGAGGACAGAGCCGACTATACTTCCTTAGAAGACTGGCGTCTTTCAACATCTGTATTAAGATGCTGCAGATGTTCTATCAGGCGGTTGTGGCGAGCGCCCTCTTCTACGCTGTGGTGTGCTGGGGAGACAGCATAAAGAAGAGGGACGCCTCACGCCTGGACAAACTGGTGAGGAAGGCAGGCTCTATTGTAGGCACGGAGCTGGACAGTTTGGCATCCGTGGCAGAGCGACGGGCGCTGAGCAGGCTCCTGTCAATCATGGAGAATCCACTGAACAGGATCATCTCCAGACAGAGGAGCAGCTTCAGCGACAGACTGCTGTCACCGTCCTGCTCCACTGACAGACTGAGGAGACCCCACACTATGCGACTCTTTAATTCCACCTGGCGGGGTAAACGTTAACATTATACAAAGTTATTGTCTGTTATACCTGCATTGTTATCACTCTTTAATTGAATATTGTTCTTTATCAGTATCCTGCTGCTGGAGTATGTGAATTTCCCCTTGGGATTAATAAAGTATCTATCTATCTATCTATTGTCACAAATGAGTGCATGAGTAGCAGCTTAAGGACCCGAAACAATGGCAGGGTACTAACCTCTCTCTCTCTCTCTCTTTCTCTGTAGAAAAGATGAAGCACCATCACCATAATCCTACCAGGACAACCAAGAGAATGACACTTCCGGGTCCCTTTCTCTTCTCTGGTCCCCCACTGATGACATCTGCTACCCATCCACCACCACGCCTTCCCAACATTCCACATTCTTAATTTCCGGTCCGGCTCTTTAAAATGTCCGTCCACCCATTCCTTTTTGTCTAATGATTTGTGGCAATTGTTCAACCTTTTTTGTTGCAGTATACGGGGCTACCTTTAAGAGTATTTTGTCCTTTATTCCACACTATTTATCTATCATATTGTGTCTTTCATATCTATTTAATCTTGCCAACTACGTTAAAATAAATCTATCTAATCTTGCCAACTACATTAAAATCTATCTATCTATTATATATAGTTCCTTTCATATCTATCTATCTATTATATATAGTGCCTTTCATATCTATCTATCTATTATATATAGTGCCTTTTATATCTATCTATTATATATAGTGCCTTTCATATCAATCTATATATTATATAGTGCCTTTCATATCTATCTATCTATCTATTATATATAGTGCCTTTCATATCTATCTATCTATTATATATAGTGCCTTTTATATCTATCTATTATATATAGTGCCTTTCATATCAATCTATATATTATATAGTGCCTTTCATATCTATCTACCTATCTATTATATAGTGCCTTTCATATCTATCTATTATATATAGTGCCTTTCATATCTATCTATCTATCTATTATATAGTGCCTTTCATATCTATCTACCTATCTATTATATATAGTGCCTTTCATATCTATCTATCTATTATATAGTGCCTTTTATATCTATCTATCTATCATATAGTGACTTTCACTTCTATCTATCTATCTATCTCTTACTCACATGTACTGTATGTACAGGATGCTTTGGCTTCACCCAAGCCAGCTAACATTCACCACAGCAGGAAGTTCAAGTCTGTAGCAGCTGACTTCACCAGACCACGAGATGTCTAATTCCACAACGTCCGGCTTCACATAACCCTGCCAAAATTTTCCTACATGAGAAGTAGAAATCCAACTTTATTTTGCACTGGACTGGGTTGTGTTTGTCTCTAATTCAGCACTCAAATTCACTGACCAAGCACAAAAGCAGCGCCAAACAAGGGCATGGCAGCCAACACAAATATTAGTAAAAGTTTAAGAATTCCCGTTTGTTACAAGCCCAGTACTGCCGAGCACATTTGACTCTACTTTAGGTGCGGCTCCTCCAGTCGGAGCCCAGGAGGATGCGTTTTGTTCACCAGCAGCTGCTTTCGGCAGCACAAAACAGCAGTGAGACCCTTTAATGCCGTTTTATGAAGGCACCGGGAAATGCTGCAAATTCTTGTCTGTTGACATACTGCATTGTATATTCCCTTACTAGCCATGTGGGATAAATTACACAAAAATAAATAACTGAATGCAGACTTGTTACCTTGTACTTATGATAAATATACAAGAGCAGCTGGAGTGGAAAAAAGACTTCAGGCGGACCGTTTACATTTTGATCGCATTTCGTCATTGAGAGTTGACCACCTCTGATTAATTCATAATTATTTAACCTTTAAAAAAAAAAAAAGTGGCACCGACTTAACAACACTGAAAATAAAGCAAAGATATTTAAGGTAAACTGCATCACCAAATGGCACAGTGGTAGTGCTGCTGCCTCGCAGTTAGGAGACCCGTGGGTTCGCTTCCCGGGTCCTCCCTGCATGGACTTTGCATGTTCTCCCCGTGTCTGCGTGGGTTTCCTCCCACAGTCCAAAGACATGCAGGTTAGGTGCGTTGGCGATCCTAAATTGTGCTTGGTGTGTGTGTGTGTATGTATGTGTGTGCCCGGCAGTGGGCTGGCGCCCTGCCCGGGGTTTGTTTCCTGCCTTGCGCGCTGGGATTGGCTGCTGTGACCCTGTAGTTAGGATATAGCGGATTGGATAATGGATGGATGCATCACCAAATGCCTCTGTATTTTATAAAAATGGTTTTAGGGGACATTTTTTAATTGGGAATAATAGGAGCCCGTCTATATGAGTTGGCTGCTGTCAGGATTTCTTCCCAGACTTGAGTTTTCTTATTTTTTCATTTTTGTTTTGTTTGTACAGGTCGGCCCACCTTCTCCATGGGTATATGGTTCCAAGACCCCCAGCCAATGTGCAAAAGTCACAAATGTGCAAGACTTATAAAAGCATAAAGATGACTGCACACACAAAGCGAACACGAGAGCTGATACAGCAGGACTGAGGGACATCTGGTCTTGGGTACGCCGTGACTCTGCAGCATCAAAGAATACAACGACGATGTTGCATTTACCGTGTATAGCACATTGCAAGACACTCAAAGCGCTTTACATAGATGTGCAGCATCCACTGGGATGATGCGATGGCAGCCATTTTGTGCCAGTTTGTTAACCACACATTAGTTATGAGATGGTCACGGGGTGCAAAAAGTAGTCAAGCCAGTTAGTGACGGTCGATGATTAGGGGGCTGGAATGATGATGCCAGTCAGTCAGTCTTTTTCCAGCCCACTATATCCTAACACAGGGTCACGGAGGTCTGCTGGAGCCAATCCCAGCTAACACAGGGCGCAAGGCAGGAAACAAACCCCGGGCAGGGTGCCAGCCCACTGCAGGGCACACACACACACACCCACACACACTAGGGACAATTTAAGGTCACCAATGCACCTAACCTGCATGTCTTTGGACTGTGGGAGGAAGCCAAAGCACCCGGAAGAAGACACGCGGAGAACATGCAAACTCCACACAGGGAGGACCCGGGAAGTGAACCAAGGTCTCCTTACTGCGAGGCAGCAGCGCTACACACTGCGCCACCGTGCCGCCCATAATGAAGCCATGGTGGGCAATTTAGGCAGAACATCGGGATACATCCTGCTCTTTACAAAGAATGCCCAGTGATCGTTCATGACCACACAGAGTTATGAACTCAGCTGAACATCTCACTTGAAGGACGGTGCCAATTTTAACAGCATAGTGTCCCTGTCACTGCACTGGGGTATTGGCATCCAGACACAGACCCAGTGATGTTTCATGGCCACAGAGAGTCAGGATCTTTCTTATCGTCTTCTGGTTACGATTCCTGCTTATTTTAGGACTCTTCCACTGGTCAATCCATCAACTTTGGTTGCAATTCCGCATCAGCCTTGACGGTTATTTGCTGTTATAACACGCAAGGCGTCAAGGAGCTAACTATGACCAATGACAAAGGGATGTTCCTGTTCTCTGAGGCACAAACGAAATGCATGATCTCCGACACAGTTACAGTCGAGTTCAGCGGCCTCATGTATAAACGGTGCGTACGCACAGAAATGTTGCATAAGAACGTTTCCACGTTCAAATCGCGATGTATGAAACCTACACTTGGCGTAAAGCCACGCACTTTTCCACGGGACCTCATACCTTGTCGTACGCAAGTTCTCCGCTCGGTTTTGCAGACTGGCGGCACCCAGCGTCAAAGCAGTGCTACTGTTCCTGTGTGGTTACACCTTATTTTCCTGACGCGGCTTTTTAAATACACTGAAACTAACCGCATATTGTTTATTAGTGTAATGCATCTGATTGTAATTAACTTGAAACAATATAATAGTCCAGGGAATAGCCATAGTATTCCAAATACCATAACTGCTTTAGCGTTGTTACTCTCACTGCACCTTCTTCTTCTTCTTCTTTCAGCTCCTCCTGTTAGGAGTTGCCACAGCGGATCATCTTTTTCCATATTACTCTCACTGCACCACTCGGAATATTTATATCACTGTATCTGAGTGTGAATCACAGCAGCAGCTGATTGGAAAGAGAATTATCAGCATACAGCATCAAGCACACGCTACCTCAGCCACGACAAAACGTTTCAAAGCCTTTCATGTATGGACCTCGCGGTTCAGAAACAGTTTCATCCCAAGAACTTTAAACGCACTCAATCAAGTGCTCCTTGTAGAACTGTCTATACTTATAAGTACAATCACCTCACTGTAAACTTGCACTACAGTTATATTATTACACAACCTGAGCCACTTTATAAAGCGCGTATTTACATATGATGACGATATCATTTTTAAGATGAAATACAGCAAAATATGTTGATTATATTATACAGATAAAACTTGAACTTCATTTAAATAATCTATATTCTTCACTGGGACTGGCGTGAAGGATAGAATAATTAAACATGTACTACGAAGATATTTCAATGTTCCTTAAACGTTTTGAAGAATCGGCGCTCTAAGCTTACAGATGGCTTAACGTCTATTACAGAGCTGATTGTGTGGCGATCGGTTACTTGGAGAAAGAAAAGCAAGGACTGCAGGGGCGGCCACGCCAATATATATTGAATATAAAACAGAAAGAGAAAATAACGACACAGCTAAAAACGCAGCAGCAAATTTCAACAAAAGTTAAATGCTTGTGTCATGAGCACGAGGCGGCTATGCAGTGTCCACAATGGACGTGGCCATCCACCGTGCATAAGATACCATATTGACATTGGCGGGCGAAGGGGCCACCGATTCTTCCTCTGCCCAGTGCCGCCACAAGCCTAGAGCCGCCCATGAGTACTGCTGCAATAAATTATTTCATCGAAGGTCGCGCACAATCACTGCACCGTGAAACCCATGTTTAATAATGTGCTTTAACTCCTATCATCGTGAAAATGATATCACGTATACATCTCAGTATTTTGGTTATTCAGAGAGCTGTAATATCACGAATGTCATGGATTCTGTGTCTAGTCGAAGGATTCGACTTAGTGATTCACACACACAGAGCAAATAGAAGATCACATATAAAACAAAGCATTTAACGTGCTACTTTAATTACGATGGGATTTGAGAAACTGGTTAATTAAACGATTTTAAGATGAAGTTTATGATGTTCTACTTTAATGACAAAATAAACTACGTGATTAAAGTGGAAATTTTGAGATTGAAGTTGACATTTCGTGCTTTTTTCCCCACTGTGTGCCTTTTTTTTTTCTCTGTACCTTAATAAGCTTTCATATGACACTCAGACGGTGGGCTACGACTCGCCTTTTCACGGCTACTTTAATATCTGAGCTTTCAAGTTTCTCCAACACGCTATGTCACTCGATCAACTTCCTTTTGTTGATTATACCACGGTTTAATTAAACAAATAGTATGTTTTTCCTTTGCCTCCACTTGGTATTCGCTGAAATTCTTATATTTTCCCCCGTGCTTTTCCCGTTGTCTTTTCACAGAAGGCTGAGCTTAAGGGCGATTTATATTGATTTGCATATTCAAAGAGGCGTAATCCTGGGAGGAGTTGGGGAGGGACAGCAGGCGTGTGCACGAGCGTTACTTTTCACGCTGACCGGATTTACGTAGCTGAAGAACGTGGAAGTTGGAGTACGCACAGATTCCTGCATCTAGATTTTTCTGTGCGTAAGCACATTTCAGCTTTTGTGCTTACGCCATGTTATAGTGCGAATTCTACGCACGGCGTTACGCATGAGGCCCCAGATGTTTACATACACTTAGGATGAATTCTTTAAAACTCACTTTGTAACCCCTCCATAGATTTTGTACTCACAAACTACAAACTTGGCGTATTGTTTAAGACATCGGCCTTGTGCAGGGCAAAAGTCATTTTGTCCAACAATGTTCACAGACCTCTTTTTATTGACCGTATCACAATTCCAGTGGGTCACAAGTTTCCATACCCTTTGTTAAACGGACCTTCAAACAGCTTGGAAAATTCCAGAAAATGATGTCAAGCCTTCAGGCAATTCAACAATTAGCTTCTGCTAGCCAATTAGCCTAATTGGAGTCAACATGTGGATTTATGGTAAAGCCTACCATCAAACTCACTGCCTCTCTGCTTGACATAATAGGAAAGTAAAAAGAAATCAGCCAAGGCCCAAGAAAAGAAAATGGTGGTCATCCGCAAATCTGGTTCATCCTTGGGAACAATTTCCAAATACAGTGGAACCTCTGGTCATGACAGTAATTCGTTCCAAAACTCTGGTCGCAACCCGAACTAATTTCCCCCATAAGATTGTATGTAAATACAATTAATCCGTAAATGTTGTATGTAAATATAATTCGTTCCAAAACTCTGGTCGTAAACCGATTTGGTGTGAACCAAAGTAATTTCCCTCCATAGGATTGTATGTAAATACAATTAATCCATTCCAGACCGTACGAAATGTATGTAAATATATTTTTTTAAAGATTTTTAAGCAGAAATATAGTTAATTAAACCATAGAATGCACAGTGTAATAGTAAACTAAATGTAAAAACATTGAATAACTGAGAAAACCTTGAACAGAGAAAAGTAACATTGCAAGAGTTCACGCTACAGCCTTACGAACCGCTCGCCATAAACACTTTTTTTTAATGAGTTTTAAGCACAGGGAAAAAAATGAAAATTTGAAAAATCCTTAATTTACACAAAAACTAACCATAAACAACCAAGAAAACTAACCTTGCATGAGTCGAGTTCTGGCATGAAGGACGTGAGGAGGAAGCTGGGTGGAGAGGAGATTACAGTTTTGAGGGGGAGTCCGGCTCCTCGATGGAGGGATGTTCTCCTTCAGGTGTTTTCTCTCTTGTGATTTCTTGGGCTTCTGTTGTTTTTAGCTGTTTAGCTGGTCGATAAAACTTTGCGAAATAGCAGTCTAATATGACTTGCCTTTTCCTGCGCATTAAAATTTTTTGGAAATGCGAGACGACATGGTCGTTCATCATGTTTATCTTTAATTCGATTTCAATTTTCTTCTAACCTTTCTTCTCACCAACACTACCACTCTTCACTTGCTTAGAGGCCGTGGTTAATTGCAAAATGAATGCGAAAGCACACGAAATAGAGCACAAAGAGTTCACAGCGAATGCGCGCACGACTGACCGAGAACAATGTACAGGGACAGACTGAACACGAGCGGAAATCATCGGCGCGTACGAACCGGAGGGGACACTGGCTGGCTGCCTGCCAGTGTTTTTGTTTGCCACCCAAGTGTGTGGTCATGAACAGATGCAAAAGTTTGGCAAACTTTTTGATCGTAACCCGATTTGTATGTGTTCAGAGACGTTCGTAACCAGGTTTTACTGTACCTGAAGGTCCTACGTTCACCTGTACAAATAATAATACGCAAGTAAAAACACCATGGGACCATCCAGGCGTCACACTACTCAGGAAGGTGATGCGTTCTGTCTCCTAGAGACGAAAAGTGCAAATCAATCTCAGGACAACAGCAAAGGACCTTGGGATGATGCTGGAGGAAACAGGCAGACAAGTATCGATATCCATAGTAAAACAAGTCCCATATTGACATACTCTGAAAGTCTGCTCTGCAAGAAGAAGCCACTGCTCCAAAGCCACCATCAATAAGCCAGACTGCAGTTTGCAATGGAACATGGGGCAGTGTGGAGAAATTTCCTCTGGTCTAATGAATCCAAGATGGAACTGTTTGGCCATAATGACCATCATTATGTTTGGAAGAATCAGGGTGAGGCTTACAAGCCAAAGAACACTATCCCAACCATCAAGCATGGGGATGGGAGCATCATGCTGTGGGATGCTCTGCTACAGGAGGGACTGGTCCACTTCACAAAACAGATGGCATGGTGAGGAAGGAAAATGATGGAGATACACTGCAGCAACATCTCTACAACTCAGCAAGCACAGTCACAAATGGGTCTTCCAAATGGACAATGACCCCACGCAGACCTCCAAAGCTGTGGCAAAATGGCTTAAGGACAACAAGGGCCATCACAAAGCCCTGACCTCAATCAAACTAAAAAAGCATGTGCGAGCAAGGAGGCCTACAAACCTGTCCCAGTTACACCAGTTCTGTCTGGAGGAATGGGTCACAATTCCAGGCACGTATTGGAAGAAGCTTGTGGAATGCGACCAAAACATTTGGCTCAAGTTAAACAATTTAAAGGCGATGCGACCAAATATGAACAAAGTGTATGAAAACTTGTGACCCCCTGGAATTATATCTCTTTATTATAAAAAAAATCCTGGAAAGGAAAAGCAGGGCGATGAGACATGATCTTCTCGGAAGTTCTTGGAAGACACTTAAAAGACCCGCGAGACACAAACAATATTAAATAACATTCAGTCGTGTACAGGCACGTAGCACACACAGATCCTGTGCTCTCAGCACATACAGTATAAAGCGTATAGGGACAATATGTTCGAGATGAAACGTCAACGACCAAGCAAAGAAGAAACAGCAGTGCGGAGAAAAGAGACCCAAAAGCGTTGGAGAGAAAAAAAGGCAGATAAGAGATTCTGAAAGCCGTGGAATTCGAAAGGCTCAAACAAACGATGGCGCAATACAAATGCAGAGAAAGGTAAAGAATATGAAAGCAGTAAAATTCGAAAGTATTGTAGCGTCCCAGCCAGGTTGAAGCCTTTTTTGTTTTAGGTGACTGTTAGGTCCGATTGAGGGAAGGCGGAGTACAGCATGGAAGACTGCTAGCAGCACGACACAGCAGAAAGACAGCAGATGATCGGACGGCACCTCCTTAGCACAAGTTCAGCCGCAATTTGACAACGCGAGCAGCGTTATATTGTACGTCCTGAGAAAGAGATTTAACCGTGCCCAGGGCCGGAAATAAAGGAGAAGTATTGCTTTTACACCGTCATACGAGACAAGGCAGTGAGCCATCATTTTAAAACAAGTCCACGGACATCTAACCTCACAGTTGTTGGATTGCTGTTGGCAGACACGCTTCATGTGCTCCCAGCTCTTAAAACAACGACAAGCAGCTTGCAGATGATCAGACTGCTTCTCCTTAGCGTGCGTTCAGCCGATTCACAACGCAAGTGACAGAGATACGAAGTGGCAAAAAGACAGCTGCTGCACAGGCTTTGAAATGATCGGGCAGCAAGACAAGCAGAACAGGCAGCTCGCCAGCAACAGAAAGCCAGCAGATGATCCGATGGCATCTCCTTAGCCTGCGTTCAGCCGCACTCCCTTCACAACACGAGCAGCATTATACGTCCTGCGAGAAAGAGATGTAACCACACCCAGAGCCGGAAATAAAGCATTGTTTTTACAAAAGTTTTTAACATAAAAGTGAAAATAATGCATATGTAACAATTCCCATGAAACTAACAATCTCTTTAAATTGTATATCCGGTAAACCAAACCTGGGGGTGGGCGAGTAAAGCCCCCTAGTACTTAATAAAAAGTGAAATACTTGGAGGTCTGCGGATGTTGTTGGAAAAAATCACTTTTGAGGTCTTAAATGATACCCCAAATTTATTGTCTGTTAGTATAAAATCTGTGGAGGGATTATAAAGGTTGTTTTAAAGAATTCACTCTAAGTGGATGTAAACTTCTCACTTCAACTGTATACAGAGCGTCAGAAGTGTGAAAATGTGGTCATCTGACCAGCACCAAGACATCAGATAAATAATGAAAGGTACAGCACAAACTAGGACTTTAATAATAGCAACTCAAAACATAAAACAGACTTAATAATGGAATTGTATATTTGTGAAAACCCCATAAAACACAAATATACACACAGATACAGATATACTGTATAACCCATCAAGCCACTCGGTTATAATTCTGCATTTTTAAAATTTTGACACCATTAAGGAAGTCCAAACAGAACAATAAAGTATGAGTCAGCTTCACACAGATAGTAACCAGGACTGAGATTGAAACCCAAGGCTGCTGTGCCACCCACTATGGAAAGCTGCATATACAATAATGACTTATTAATTAATGAACTAGTGGACTCAGCAGATGCATGGGGGCTTTTCATACAGTTAAGGATAAACCCAGATTAGACAAATTTCAAGAGATTAACCGAGGCCTTGCCCTGGTGTATGGGGTCAAGCGGCACAGGACGTGTCCTTTAAAGCTGCTTTTTCAAGTTGGAGTAATAATCACAACCAGCAAGATCAACAGTCTGCTGCTGTATGACACCTTAACCTCTGAACTTGGCAATACACAGCAGCCCGTGCACCTCCCATGTCAACTTGGGGGATTTTGTAGTCTACTATGCGACTCTTCAATTCCACCCGGGGGAGTAAATGCTAACTTTTTTTTTTTTTTTATTACTATTTAATTTAATATTATTTCTTTGTATCAGTATACTGCTGCTGGATTATGTGAATTTCCCCTTGGGATTAATAAAGTATCTATCTATCTACTGCACCCACGCTCAGTCTCTTGAAATGTGTGACCTCACTGAGTTATGTCAGCTGCATCAGTGCTGTCTCAAAGTCACTCCTGGGGAGCCATCATTTGTACAGGTTTTGGTTTCAATCAACTTCTGTTTCTATTTGGGCATCTAATAAGGCAAGCTGTTGTTTCAGTTTCTGTGTTTTGGAAACAATGTAAGAATTACAAAACTAAGTGTGGTCATTATCTGAGATGAGTCCAGCTGCAGACCTCCATGATTCAGTTAGTCCACTGGATAGCAAATTGGATTGCAGGTTTTTGTCACGTGGCTTACGTGACTTAAGTCAGAAAACTCCTCCCACAACCCACTGGGACCTCCAGGGTTCCAAAGTAATCTATCTTGTCCGTATGGTCCTAGAGAGCAACTATGCAAAATCTGGTTCAGATTGGTCAAAAGGTGTAGGATTGTATTACTTGTTCTGTGGCATCAGTTGCCACTGGCATTCATACTGTAGCACATAGGGCTAAGAAAAAAAAAACACACTGGAATCCCCAGGGCCATAAATTTGAGTTCCAAAGTAGTCTGTCTTATTAGTACGGTCCACGAGAGCAACTAGGCCAACTTTTGTCCAGATTAGTCAAAGGATGTAGGATATACAGATTGACAGTAGTCTATCCTTATTTTACTTCGCTTGTGTCCGTCTGTGCTCGATATAAACAATGGTTGCCACAACTACTCAATCCCTCATAGACAATAGCAAGGAATCCGTGTTCCTGGCAGAGTTTTGGTCTTCAGTTCTTCAATGTGACCGATCATCGACTGTGGTATTTCACTGTTTATTCAGTGCACACTTTGTTACTGACCGAAACTGCATTACAACACTACATATTCTTGAAAAAATAGTAGCTATCCAACTTCACTCCCACTTATCTCATAATAATCTATATGAAAAGTTCCCGTCTGGTTTTCGCCCCTTCACAGTACAGAAACGGCACTTGTTAAAATTACCAATGACCTTCTTATGGCTGCTGACTCCAGTTTAATTATTACTCTCATCCTTCTTGATCCGAGTGCGGCCTTTGATACTATTGGTCACACCACTCTCCTTCATAGATTATCTTTGATTGGCATTACCCACACTCCACCTGATTAGTTCAGATCCTACCACTCAGGCCGCATTCAGTTCATTCAGCTTAAAACTTTCACATCCCAACCCACCGCTGTTACTTCAGGTGGGCTCTGTCCTGGGGCCTCTTCTTTTTATTAATTACCTTCTTCCCCTTGGCAATATCTTTCATAAACATAACATTAATTTTCACTGTTATGCTGATGCTGCAGTGGGCTGGCGCCCTGCCCGGGTTTGTTTCCTGCCTTGCGCCCTGTTGTTGGCTGGGATTGGCTCCAGCAGACCCCCGTGAACCTGTAGTTAGGATATAGCGGGTTGGATAATGAATGGATAGATGAATGTCATGTTGATGACACCCAGCTCTACCTTGCTAGTAAACCCACCTCTTCCTTTCCACCATCTTCACTTAATGACTGTACTGTATTGCTGAAATTAAATCCTGGTTTTCTTCAAATTTTCTTAAATTAAACAGTGACAAAACTGAGGTTCTCCTCATTGGCTCAAAATCATCATTATCCAAAGCTGATAATCTTTCTCTTGTGATTGATAACTCCGTTGTTTCCCCATCACCTCAGGTTAAGAGTCTGGGTGTCATCCTTGACAGTACAGTGGAACCTCGGGTCACGAACGTCTTAGAACACGTACAAATCGGGTTACGACCAAAAAGTTTGCCAAACTTTTGCATCTGTTCACTACCACACACTCGGGTGATGAACAAGCCAGTTTCCCTTCCGGTTTGAATGCGCAGATGATTTCCGCACGTGTTCAGTCTCTCCCTGTGCATCGAGCAAGAGAGAGAGAGAGAGAGGGGGCTGGCCGCGTAAGGCCGAGAAGGCAGTTAAAGAATGCACCGGGCTTGTTTTTAAAGAGACTGTTTCCAGCATTGTTTTAACCTCGTTGTATTTAATGAAGACTTTTTTCTATTGGATTTTAACCTCCACTTCACTTCTGTTAACAGCAATCGGTTCGTAATGTGCATTGTTGCAATGTTATTTTTCTTGGTGGTTTATTAAATTACGGATTTTTCAAATGTTTATTTTTTTCCCTGGGCTTAAAACTTATTAAAAAAAGTGTTTTTAGCAAGCAGTTCGTAGTGCGAACTCTTGCAGTGTTAGTTTTCTCTGTTGTTCAAGGTTGTCTCAGTGTTATTCAATGTTTTTACATTTAGTTTACTATTACTCTGTGCATTCTATGGTTTAATTAACTATATTTCTGCTTAAAAATCTTTAAAAAAATATATTTACATACATTTCGTACGGTCTGGAATGGATTAATTGTATTTACATACAATCCTATGGAGGGAAATTACTTCGGTTCACACCAAATCGGTTTACGACCAGAGTTTTGGAACGAATTATGGTCGTGAACCCAGGTTCCACTGTATATATGTTAGCTTGAAGCAAGGTCTATATTAATGCAATTTGCCTTAATGATGGTTCAGTCGTTAAAGATGTCATCACCAAGTCGCACTTGTTTTATTTTATTTTAATTTGGTGAACACTGTGTAATGCACCTGGGCTTGAAGCCTTGAAGTAATAGTATTATTACTTGAAGTTGTACTATTATTTATTTTATTGCTATTATTTATAAGTTTAAATATTATGCAGTTTAATGATGGTAAAGTTGTTTAAAAAGTCACTTTAACATGTCAGTAGACAGAGATTATTAACACAGAGAATCACAGACATTTCCGAACGTGTTCGCGTAAGGCTGAGAAGGCAGTTAAAGATTGCACCGGGCTTGTTTTTAAAGAGACTGTTTCCAGCATTGTTTTAACCTCGTTATATTTAATGAAGACTTTTTTCTATTGGATTTTAACCTCCACTTCACTTCTGTTTACAGCGATCGGTTCGTAGCGTGCATTGTTGCAATGTTACTCTTCTTGGTTGTTTATTAAATTACAGATTTTTCAAATGTTCACGTTTTTTTCCTGTGCTTAAAACTCATTAAAAAACTGTTTACAGCGAGCGGTTCGTAAGGCTGTAGCGTGAATTCTTGCAATGTTACTATTCTCTGTTCAAGGTTTTCTCAGTGTTATTCAATGTTTTTACATTTAGTTTACTATTACGCTGTGCATTCTATGGTATAATTAACTATTTTTGTGCTTAAAAATCTTTAAAAAAATATATTTACATACAGCTCATACGGTCTGGAACGGAATAATTGTATTTACATACAATCCTATGGGGGAAATTAGTTCAGGTCACGACCAAATCGGATTACGACCAGAGTTTTGGAACGAATTACGGTTGTGACCCGAGGTTCCACTGTACTCTATCCTTCCAATCTCACATTAATAACATCACCCGGTCTGCTTATTTCCACCTTCGTAATATTAAATCGCATCCGCCCCTTCCTCACTCCCCCTACCACTGCCATTCTTGTTCACAGTCTTGTTACTTCTCGTCTGGACTACTGGAATTCACTCCTCTTTGGTCTTGCTAATAAATCTCTTTATAAGCTTCAGCTAGTCCAGAATTCTGCAGCTGGCATCATTACTCGAACCCCATCTATTCACCATATTACTCCGGTCTTGCAGCAGCTTCAGTGGCTCCCGATTAAGTTTCAAATTGATTTTCAAATTTTGCTGTTAACATTTAAGGCCATTCATAACCTCGCCCCTCCATATCTGTCTGACCTTCTTCATGTTGCCATTCCCTCCCGTAACCTTAGATCCTCTTCCTCCATCCACCTGACCGTCCCTCGTCCCTCTTGCCCGTCTGACCTCCGTGAGGAGCGGAGCATTCAGCTGTTCTGCTCCCAAGCTCTGGAATTCATTACCTACTGAGCTTTGAAATATCAAATCATTTTCAACCTTAAAATGTAAACTTAAAACGCATCTGTTTAAAATGGCTTTTTCTTTATGATATTTGTATATCTTCTGTTTTTTTTCTAATGTTTTAAGTTGTTTATAATGTGTCTTTTTATTTATTTATTTATTGTTTGTTCGGTGTCCTTGAGTTCTCAGAAAGGCGCCGTGTATAAATAAAATGTATTATTATTATTATTATTATTATTTTACACCTCCTTTTGCCTTCACTTCAACATAAGCCCACTGATAAAAAGAAAAGACACATACAGCGTAGCAGCGACCAACAGAAACGCTCTCGCCGGCCTACATACTCACACCAATGCACAGAAGCAGAAACATCGACATCACGCCGGACCAACCAGCACAGGCAAGATGCCTTACAAAAACAAAGACAACGTATGACAAACCACAGAGCGACATGATCCGAAGATCAGCGGCAGCAAGTCCTGCAGCGAGACAGTGAACGAAAAACGAATTACAGACACAACCTTTCTGAAGAGCATCGGCAAACTGCCAGATAATGGGAAACATTAAAACGGAAAAACTACAAGGATTCCATAACACTGGCAACTCAAAAGAAGACATTCCCTTTATATTACGGCGTAGGCAGTTCCCTGTTCGTTCAGCATATCGTATGACTTTTACCGAGTCACAAAGACAAATGTTTAACATCATCGGAGTTTATTTGCCAGGCCCTGTTTTTACCCAGAGCCAGTTGTACATGACATTTTCCAGAGTTACATTGAAACCCGGGTTAAACGTACAGGTACTTGCGGGTTACACACAGGGGGAATATTTTCGTTGACAATAACATTTATGCAACAAATTGCATTTTCGGACAATTATTATAGACGTCGGTGTACTACGTGACCTGACGGCCACACTTCACACATGCTGACTTATATGTTCCCTGCATTTCTCTTCTTATCCAGTATGTAACCCTAACCCATTCCTTGATGGCCATATCCCCTACCCTAATCCTAACCCGTTCATGTTACACTTTGTATCGTAAATCTTCATGCTGTTGTGAGTGACTATAATAACACTCCATACTAATCATGTGACTATTCTAATACTGAGTCCTCTCACAAGTCACTACTTATTCAAATAATCTCCTTTCTCACTGTAAAGTGCGATGTTCTTCTCTCCCTCTTCATCATTTCATTAATGCTTTTATTCTGGCGAAATTTGTTGTTTCTTACGCGTATTTAGCGGCCAGCACTGCACACAGGCATTTCAAATATTCTTTTTCAAGAAAATTCTGGATTTCTTTTTTTTTTTTTATTTTGAACCAAGGTTGGTCAAAGTTGCAGGTGCCAAACCCGCAGACCAGACAGGCCGACTGTATGTGTGTTGTTTATTTGTGAAACAATTTGGCAATAAATCCAGTTACTTCTGACCACCACTATTTTGTGATGAGGCAGCTGTCTTGCGTCTGTTTTCTCCACGGACAGTGGCGTCAGAGGTTTTGTGAATTACATTATTGGCGCAGTCGTTTAAAGATTTAAAGACCAGCACCATGGAATCATAGGTATTCGAATTTAACCAATTCAGAATAAACTTTTACACATTTTTTTCTAATGATCCCTTGATTTCTGACTTTTGCTTTAAGTTTTTATATTACGGCTGCTGCTTCACCACCTGAGGCCGCAGGTCCGCCACGCCCTCGACCCTCTGCAGTTTGCATACCAGGAGAAGGTGGGAGTGGAGGATGCCATCATCTATATGCTACACCAATCCCTCTCCCACCTGGACAGAGGCAGTGGTGCTGTAAGAATTATGTTTTTGGACTTCTCTAGCGCCTTCAACACCATCCAACCTCTGCTCCTTAGAGACAAGCTGACTGAGATGGGAGTAGACTCACACCTGGTGGCATGGATTGTTGACTATCTTACAGACAGACCTCAGTATGTGCGTCTTGGGAACTGCAGGTCTGACATTGTGGTCAGCAATACAGGGGCGCCGCAGGGGACTGGACTTTCTCCAGTCCTGTTCAATCTATATACATCAGACTTCCAATATGACTCAGAGTCCTGTCACATGCAAAAGTTCGCTGATGACACTGCTATTCTGGGCTGCATCAGGAGTGGGCAGGAGGAGGAGTACAGGAAGCTAATCAAAGACTTTGTTAAATGGTGCGACTTAAACCACTTACATCTTAACACCAGCAAAACCAAGGAACTGGTGGTGGATTTTAGGAGGCCCAGGCCCCTCATGGACCCTGTGATCATCAGAGGTGACTGTGCAGAGGGTGCAGACCTATAAATATCTGGGAGTGCAGCTGGATGACAAATTGGACTGGACTGCCAATACTGATGCTCTATGTAAGAAAGGTCAGAGCCGACTATACTTTCTGAGAAGGTTGGCATCCTTCAACATCTGCAATAAGATGCTGCAGATGTTCTACCAGACGGTTGTGGCGAGCGCCCTCTTCTACGCGGTGGTGTGCTGGGGAGGCAGTATAAAGATGAAAGACGCTTCACACCTGGACAAACTTGTGATGAAGGCAGGCTCTATTTTAGGAGTAAAGTTGGACAGTTTAACATCTGTGGCAGAGCGACGGGCATTAAGCAAACTCCTGTCAATCATGAAGAATCCACTGCATCCACTGAACAGTGTCATCTCCAGGCAGAGGAGTAGCTTCAGTGACAGACTGAGGAGACCCCACACTATGCGACTCTTCAATTCCACCCGGGGGAGTAAATGCTAACATTACTCAAAGTTATTGTCTGCTTTTTTTTTTTTTCCATTTTTTTATTTTTATTACTATTTAATTTAATATTGTTTCTTTGTATCAGTATACTGCTGCTGGATTATGTGAATTTCCCCTTGGGATTAATAAAGTATCTATCTATCTATCTATCTACCTTTTTAGGTTACGTTTTTGGTTCGACGATCTTTCTTATCATCATCTGGTTATGATTCCCTGCTTGTTTTAGGAATCTTCTACTGGTTAAGCCACCCCATACTAATCATGTGACTATTCTAATATTGAGCCCTCTCACAAGTCACTACTTTTTCAAATAATCTCCTTTCTTACTGTAACATATGATGTTCTTCTCTCCCTCATCATCATCACACTTTTATCCTTGCAAAATTTTCACAAGCACGATTTGCTGTATTTATAAATAGATCATTTTCAGGCACCTCTCGCATCCTTCTACTTCTATTGCCTGGGTGTTCATCTTTCATAATGTAACACGATGTTCCCATAATTCCAATTTTCAACAAACCCAAATAAAGCTCGTTCATAGACATTACCCTGCCACCCGTAAATTCCATGTTGTCACAGAGTTTGTACACTTAATTTCATTTCAAATTTCAAACATTTTTCATGACTTTTCCAACCAGAACATGAATCCAAGAATACGTTACACTCCAGTTGTGAATATTGTCACACACGTGCAACTAGGAAGATGTTGTATGGACCAAGCAAAGGTAATTCCACAGCAGGCCAGGGGGTGGCGGGGTGCACTAAACCTTCGCCTGTTATCTCAACAGACCAGCCGCGGGAAAACCCTGATTTAAAACAGATGATGTCACTTCCGGTTTCGGCACCTGCTCTGAATAATGAAGAACATCACTTCCTGTCCTATCCCTTAAAACCGCCATCTTGACAAACCCTCATCAGTTCTGTTTCAGACTCGGTATAGAGAACATCTCTGTATACAACAACAATCTTTTGCAGCCAGGAATAATATACGGGTGGCTGCCTCAAACGTTTTTAAGTGTGTCAAGTCTATTCCTTTGACAATATCCACAACAAAATGACATCTGTGACATCAGAAGGGTGCATTTAAACTGATGTCACATTACGTGACTTTGTGTCGTGGGGCAAATCAGAATTGTCGATCACAGATGCTGATCGTGTTGCTGCACCATGTCAGTTTATTTGACTGGCTATCGCAGTCCATGTCACTTTTACCTCCCGGGTGCCGATCTTCTAGCACAGTTGCACACGCCCCTTTTTCTGGCAGCCAATAGTGTGTTGCCTGACAGACTAACACTTTACAAAGGGCTGAGTGCATCACCAGTCTCTGCCCTTTAATTCTTTTTATCATGCTGTTATGGTATGTAAAATACGTGACATGAGACATTTGTGAGGTCCAAAACACACATGTTCCTTTTGTTGCTGCAACATTCTATCCATTGAACTTCCAAATGATAATTCATTGGTTCATTTGCTTGTCTGCTCTCCTGCATACATATCTCACCCTTACGACTAACGAGAAAATCAAGTCCATTTGATGTTATGCTAGCCAGTCACAGACTAGCTGATCTCAGTTGTTAGGTGTGTCACATTTGATGATCAAATTTACAGGATCGCACCGCTAACTGCCTCTGACTGGCCAAGATTACGTAAATGAAGGCTACAATTTCATCTGATGAGTGGAGTGACATTCCCGGTCATAAGAGGACTGGAAAAGTCATCTAACGTGAGATGGGCTTTAAATGTACAAGTAGAATTTATAAATCTCCAGTAGCAGGACAAGCTTTCGAAGCATGAGCTCCCCTTCTAGGAAGACAGCCTGGGGGAATACAGGTGGCTGAGATGAAAGGCCAGTGATGGAATGGAAGTCAAGTCGTACCTGATGCAATGCATCCCCATTGGTATAAGAGATGTGTGAAGGATCATCAGGAGTGGATAAACTGAGGCTTACCGAGATGTGGAGGAATATGTTGGTCCCCCGACAGCTCATTGAAAACAGAGCTGTATGCCTCCTGAGAAGTCCTCTGTGTACCTGTTATGCCTTGGACATGTCATCGAGATAAAACAAAGCTAGAGTGACAAGAGATCAAGTGTTGAATATTCTATAAGGATCTTCTAGAATGGCCTGGATACATCTGTTGAGACCCCTATTAAAGATCCTAAAATCACTGGATTCAATTGATGTTTCAAACTCGCTCTTTTCTTGAATTTGTATCACACACACGTCTCCAATCGTGCATTTGATCACTCTGCCGATTTAAATGGAGTAAAGTCGTCACTCTGCTGTTTGGTGTCATCGTGTGTCCCACATTGAACGCAGACCAGAAAAAGCAAAGGAGAGAGTTGTCAATGCTTGTCAATTTAGACAGGCATGTTAAAGGGAAAGGCTAGATGACCACCTCCAAGTAGCTTGAAGTTCCTGTGACAACAACAGCAAATATTATGAAGAAGCTGAAGGTCCATGGGATTGTAGGGAACCTCCTAGGTTGCGACTGCAAGAGAAAACTTGACCCCTGAATGGGTAGAAGGACAGTGAGAATTGTAGACAAAAAGCCGAGGTCAACTTCCAAAGAGACACAAGCTGAACTCCAAGGTCAAGGTCCATCAGTGTCTGATCGCACCATCCGTCGCTTTTTGAATGAAAGAAGACCCGGGAGGACTCCACATAAAAAAAGCCAGACTGGAATTTGCTAAAATGTATATTGACAAGCGACAATGATTCTGGGAGAAGGTCCTTTGGATAGATGAGACAAAACTGGAGCTTTTTGTCAAGTCACATCAGCTGTATGTCTACAGACGGAAAACATGAAGCTTTCAAAGAAGCAAAACAGCAGAGCTACTGTGAAACACGGAGGAGGCTCACTTATGTTTTGGGGCTGCTTTACTGCGTCTTGCACAGGGGGCAATGAAATCTCAAGACCATTAAGATATTCAGGAGTCAAACGTCCTGCCCAGCATCAGAAAGCTCTGCCTCAAGTCATCGGTCATGGATCCCCCAAAAGGGTAAAGAGCCAAAACACACAGTGAAAAGCACCCAAGAAAGGCTAAGAACAAAACATTGGATTATTCTGAAGTGGCCTTCTGTGAGCGCACATTTATGAAAAGAACTAAAACATGCAGTCTGGAGACCTGAGACCTGACCCACCTGGAGCAGTTTGCTCAGGACGAGTGGGCCTGTGGACAGGTGACAGAAATCTCATGGAGAGCTCCAGGAATCGCCTGTTTGCAATGATGGCAAACTCTAAAGGCTGTGAAACCAAATATTAGGTGAATGGTGCCCATCATTTGTGCCTGTGCCACTGTCATCAGTGTTCTTATTTTAAATATTCCGTTGAATCAAAACTGTTACGCAAAGTCTGACATTTGTTAAATACAGAACAAACAATGCCAAGTTCCAAGTTACTTCAGAGACAATTGTGGGGTCTTCATTTTTCGTGGAGGGGTACCAACATATTTGTCATGCCTGTAGTTAAATGTCATACAAGACAGTAAATAGAACATTTGTTTACCGTCTAAATGTAGTTTCTTTTCTTTTTTTTTTTATGATTGAAGCTGTGCTCTTTACCTACAGGGTTAGTTTTAAATGCTAAAATACAATACTGTGACATTACTGTTGCTTGTGGCCCAAAGAGGCAAGAATACTAAAGCACACCACGTGTCCTCACCCGCCATCATGTGTTTCTGTGAAACAAAAGATTACATCTAAAACTTGGCTGATGTGTGGTGGAGCGATTTTGTAGATACGTTCATGTGATATCTCTGCTTCTCTTGCAAAAACCACATCATGAGATACAAATGGAGATATTCCAAATAACGTCAGCAATTCCTCTGTGAACCTTTTCATAAAGAAGGTGGGGGGGGGGTGTAAGAGAGTATCTGGGATATGTTAACGTAGGTGACAATAAACTGCAATGATTTTTGATTATTTACATGACAATCACAATTTATCTCTAAATCCAGCATTTATTTTATTAGGTATAAGGACCTTGAGTTTGGGAGAAGGTGCTATGTAAGTAAAATGAATGATTATGATTATTATTATTACTGTATCATTATTATTATTATCTAATATATAAAGCAGAGTCGATGTGTGTATGTATGTTTGTTTGTCCGCCATACAAATCTGCACCGGCCGTCCGATTGCCACCAAACTGGGCATGGGGCTCCTTTGTGACCAGGAGAAGGTCATGGGGTATGTTTGGTTGGGAAAAATGTTCGTGGTGAACCGCAGGGCACCTTTTCACTGACACAACGTTCAGCACATGTCCCTGTACTTATCATCGACAAGAAGGCCGCACGTTGCAACAGACGTTCACGGCGGCGCCATCTAGCGGCAGCTTTGGTCTCTGTGCGGCGCTCTTTACCCATGTTTCTTTAAATTGCCAAGAGATGGCGCAAGTGTCCAAGTATGAGAAGGCCGACTGCTTTGATCGGGTGAAGGGGAACTGCCTGCCGTATGGATGTAAAACGTGAACGACCCATTAAGCGTGACACTCCCACACGCACTGATAGTGCTGTATTTTATTCGCCAACATCCGTTATATGCAAGCACATTTCAACAGAGACTCATCTTAAAAAAGACAGCATCCATCCCCCACTATTTTCCCCAAACGCAGCAGCGGTTGTATGTCACTTCTCACTGTAGTTACCATCACCAACGTCCGTTAGATGGCACCACGGTTCAACACAGACGCTCCTTACAAACAGACCACCCCTCCCCGCCATTTTTCCCAGTGCTACTCTTTCTCACTGGCTTTCCGTATTTGTGGTGCTATTTGCTCACTTTCCGACTCACAGTACGATTTCAGTGTTGCTCTTTCTGACTGACTGGTGCTATTTGTTCGCGTTCCGACGTATTGTTAATAAGGTAAAATCATCCCACTGTGCTGCTTATTCTGTACGTAATACCATGCAACGCATTATAATTGTCCTGCTTTTTGCTAATATACCCATGCCACCGAAAAAAAGACGTACAATTGGAAGGTCCACTTCAGACGCCAGAAGAAAGTCTATTTCAAGGGCGTCTGAAACGCCACAGCAGACAGAATCCAGAGTGGAGCAACTTACAATAAAATGTGAATCACAAAACTGTTTGTTCTATTTCTATGTTCTGTTTCTTTCATTTGGGAAATTCACCGATTATAGATTCCTGGGCATTGCCGGGTACTCCTGCTAGTTATTACTAAAAATAACAACACAGTGGATTTAGAAAGTATTCTGACCCCTCCACTTTCCACCCACTTTATTGTGTTGTAGATTTCACGTTAAATGGATACATTTGCCATATTTGCCCATCAATGTAAACTCAACCACCCATTTTCTAATCTGCCTAATCCAGAGCAGGGTCATGGGGCGGGGGGGACAGGGCTAGCACAGGCCACACGGCAGGCAGGAACAAACCCTGGACAGGGCACTAGATAATGATAAAGTGACAACATGTTTTCAGAAAGGACTTGAAATTTGTTAAAAATCTAAAACTGAAATCTCTCATTCCTAGAAATATTTAGACCCTTCTGCGGTGGGCTGGCGCCCTGAATGGGGTTTGCTTCCTGCTTTGCGCCCTGTGTTGGCTGGGATTGGCTCCAGCAGACCCCCATGATCCTGTAGTTAGGATATAGCAGGTTGGATAATGGATGGCTGGATTTAGACTCTTTGCTCTGGAACTTCAAATTGTGCTCGGGTGCCTCGTCTTTGCTTTCATCCTCTTTGGGATGTTTCTAGAACTTGACTGAAGCCCTGCTGTGGCAAAACTGTGGACGTCGTTTAGAAAGGCACACATGCCTCTATGCATAGAATGTCCCACAATACACAATGCATGGCAGGACAAAAGCCAAGCCACGAACTGTGTAGACCTCCATGACCAAATTATGGTGAGGTGCAGATCAGGGCACTGGGGATCAAACAGTTTGTAAAGCTTTGAGTGCTCTCAGTGGCATGGTGGCCTCATAAATTGTGAAATGGAAGAAGTCTGGAACCACCAGAACTCTTCCTTGAGTTGGCTGTCCAGCCAAACCGAGTTAACTGGGCAAGAATGAACTTTGTCAGGAAAGTGACAAAGAAGCCAATGGTCACTCTGACAGACCTTCAGAAGGACCCCTCCTTAGACAGGATAACCTGTTGGAAGGACAACCATCTCAGCAGCACTCCATCCATCAGGAAATGATGGTATAGTGGCCATCCTCCTTGCACATAAAGGACTTGGGCAGCATAAGGAAAATGATTTTCTGGTCTGATGAACTGAACAGTCAGTCAGTCATTAAGCACTGTGTCTACTGAAGACCTGTCACTGCTCATCACCTGCCTGCTTAAGAGTGTAACATCGGGGTGGCAGCATCATACTGTGGGGACAGGGAGACGGGTCAGAATGGAGGGAAGGATGAAAACAGCCACATACAATACAGAGAGGACCTTGAAGAAAACCTGCCCAGGAGAACATGCCACCTCAGACTGGGGCAATGAATGAATTCTTTGCATTTACAGTCATGGCCGAAATTATCAGCACCCCCGGAATTTTCCCAGAAAATGCACCATTTCTCCCAGAAAATTGCTGCAATTACAAATGTTTTGGTATCCACATGTTTATTTCCTTTATGTGCATTGGAACAACACAAAAAAACAGAGAAAAAAAAGCCAAATCTGACATCATTTCACACAAAACTCAAAAACCGGGCTGGACAAAGTTATTGGCACCCTCAACTTAATATTTGGTTGCACGCCCTTTAGAAAAAATAACTGAAATCAAGCGCTTCCTATAACCATCAACAAGCTTGTTACGCCTCTCAACTGGAATTTCCGACCACTCTTCTTTT
>JANRMT010062823.1:22590985-22605043 GCA_026402145.1 Polypterus bichir lapradei | reverse complement strand
TCTCTCTAGAATGTGTTTGGAGTGTGTGTGTGTGTGCGTGTGTGTCCTGCGGTGGGCTGGCACCCTGCGTGGAGTTTGTTTCCTGCCTTGCCCTCCATGTTGGCTGGGATTGGCTCCAGCAGACCCCCGTGACCCTGCAGTTAGGATATAGCGGGTTGGATAGAAAAGGGTTAGAATGAAAACCTGCAGCCACGGTGGTCCTCCAGGACCGGAGTTGGTGACCCCTGGTTTAACCCATTCTTCCCCTCAAGCTCCATTAGATTAGCTGGGAAGCATCTGCAGACAGCCATCTTCAGGTCTCCCCGCACGTGTTCTGTGACTTGACTGCACTTTCTGCACGCTTCATTGTGCTGTAGATTTCATTTTAAATGGCCACGTTTGCCATTTATGCCCATTCATTTACACTCTGTAATCCATAATGGCAAAGTAAAAAAACATGCTTGCAGAAAGGTTGGCAAATGTATTAAAAATCTGAAATCTCTCCCCGCATATAACTTATTCAGTACTTTATAGAAGCCCCTGTGGCAGCAATTCCAGCTTTGAGTCTTCGTGGGTAAGCCTCTACAAGCTTTGCAGCCCTGGATGTGGGCAGTTTAACCCTGGGGTCGCCAACTCCGGTCCTGGAGGACCCCCGTGGCTGCAGGTTTTCATTCTGACCCTTTTTTTAATGAGTGCCTTGCTTGTGCTGCTAATTAACTTCTTGTGAATTCATTTTAATTGACTTCTCTTTTACTGCAGTGGGCTGGCGCCCTGCCCGGGGTTTGTTCCTGCCTTGCGCCCCGTGCTGCCTGGGATTGGCTCCAGCAGACACCCGTGACCCTGTGTTAGGATATAGCGGGTTGGAAAATGAATGACTGACTGACTGGCTTCATCATTCCAGCCCCCTAATCATCCCCTGTCCCTAACTGGCTTGACTACCTTTTGCACCCCGTGACCATCTCATAACTAATGTGTGGTTAACAAACTGGCACAAAATGGCTGCCATCACATCATCCGGTGGACGCTGCACATCTATGTAAAGCGCTTCGAGTGTCTTGCAATGCGCTATACACGGTAAATGCAACATCGTCGTTGTCTTCTTTGATGCTGCAGAGTCACGGCGTACCCAAGACCAGATGTCCCTCAGTCCTGCTGTGTCTTTTAAGATTTGTTCCCCTAAATTTCTTCATTGCTCCTCTGAATTGCTTCATTTCTTTCCTTAAGTGGCACCCAAACAGAAATGAAATGTGAAGTGAGTGAGCCAACAGAAGACCAACTAAGTCAAGGCCTCAAACTCCAACCAATTTCATTCCAACCAGTTGCTTAATTAGGTGCCAATTCTTGTCGTTAATTAAACCCGTTCTTTAATTTCGTGGCTTTGTTGCTGCTCTCGTGGTGTATTAGCAGACATTTCCGAAACTGTTGATTTTCTCTTTTCTAAGAGCACACTATTAAAATGTTTTGTGGACCTGAGCAGATCAACATTCCTGAGATCTTCACCTTTCTTTATTTTCAGATATTGTATGATGGACACCATTTGTTTTGGCTCATTTTGTCTCTCATTATTGTTTGGCTGCTAATTAAGGAAAAAGAAACAATTAAGGGGGCGGCACAGTGGCGCAGTGGGTAGCACTGCTGCCTCGCAGTTTGGAGACCAGGGTTCGCTTCCCGGGTCCTCCAGTGTGTGGAGTTTGCATGTTCTCCCTGTGTCTGTGTGGGTTTGCTCCCATACTCCAAAGACATGCAGGTTAGGTGCACTGGCAATTCTAAATTATGCTTGGTGTGTGTGTGCCCTGCGGTGGGCTGGCGCCCTGCCTGGAGTTTGTTTCCTGCCTTGAGCCCTGTTTTGGCTAGGATTGGCTCCAGCAGACCCCCTGTGAACCAGTATTTAGGATATAGCGGGTTGGATAGAAAAGGGTTAGAATGAAAACCTGCAGCCACGGTGGTCCTCCAGGACCGGAGTTGGTGACCCCTGGTTTAACCCATTCTTCCCCTCAAGCTCCATTAGATTAGCTGGGAAGCATCTGCTGACAGCCATCTATCTTCAGGTCTCCCCGCACGTGTTCTGTGACTTGACTGCACTTTCTGCACACTTCATTGTGCTGTAGATTTCATTTTAAATGGCCACGTTTGCCATTTATGCCCATTCATTTACACTCTGTAACCCATAATGGCAAAGTAAAAAAACATGCTTGCAGAAAGGTTGGCAAATGTATTCAAAATCTGAAATCTCTCCCCTCATATAACTTTTTCAGTATTTTATAGAAGCCCCTGTGGCAGCATTTCCAGCTTTGAGTCTCCATGGGTAAGTCTCTACAAGCTTTGCAGCCCTGGATGTGAGCAGTTTAACCCATTCTTCCCCTCAAGCTCCATTAGATTAACTGGGAAGCATCTGCAGACAGCCATCTTCAGGTCTCCCCGCATGTGTTCTGTGACTTGACTGCACTTTCTGCACACTTCATTGTGCTGTAGATTTCATTTTAAAGGAACACATTTGCCATCTTAGCCACCTGCCATGCGTTTTACTCTTTTTTTTTTTTTTTTTATTATAAATTCTGCTTGACCTCTAAGGGCTCCACATCACGGTTTCCGGCTAAGCCTGGGCCTCACCAGGAAAAGCGGACAAGAAAATGAGATGAGAAGAGGTTCTGACAATTGACATTTTTGACTCAGCGATACCATCTGATTCCAATTTCTCTCAGAGCTGCTGTCACCTCATGCCGTCAGTGGAAAATTCAGGACAGTTAAAAAAGTGGAATGGAAACGGAGCGAGTAGCAATTTAGAATAAACAGACTTGCGTCAGAGCAAGAAACTCATTTCTAATCTTACCTCAGACATTTGATTTCATAATTTTGAATGAAACGGTGACTTGGGTTATGGAGATTCAGGCCCTTAAAGAGAAACGGTGGGCTCACAACAGAATTAATAAAACTAGTAGTGTTGCTCAGATTTCAGTTATTGGGGGGCTGAAATAAAGTAAGAAAAAAAGGGATTTGGCCACCCTTTGTAAAAAAAAACCAACAGGAAAAATGAGCTTTTAGGCTACGATTTACAATTTTGGCTCCGGTTATGTGCTCCTTTTTATTTTTTCGGTTGGCAAACTTTTCAGACTGCAATTCTTGAAAGACGTCCTGAGCTCTGTTTGCTTAACTAATTAGTCTTATTGGTTGTGGCACTTGGCTTGGTGTTTCTGGCTTAGCAACATCTCTCGATTCCACTTTCTCACAAAGCTGCTGCCACCTTGTGCAGTCGGTACAGTTATAGACCAGATGTTCAAATAAAAATTAATTTATGAAAGCGTTCAGATCGGTTTGCATCCTGCTTCGTTGTGTTTACAGTTCAGCGTCTTGCGTTTGTGTAATGAAAGTGTTACGTTTTCTGTGTGTTTAAATGTTTTGTGCTGCTACTGGAGCAAGTAGACCTCGCTTTGGGGATTAATGAAGTAATACAGTCATATGAAAAAGTCTGGGAACCCCTCTTAATGCTTTCGATTTTTGTTTCTCATTGGCTAAGCTTTCAAAGTAGCAACTTCCTTTTAATATCTGACATGCCTTATGGACACAGTAGGATTTCAGCAGTGACATTAAATTTATTGGATTAACAGAAAATATGCAATATGCATCATAACAAAATTAGACAGGTGCATAAATGTAGGCACCCCAACAGAGATATGACATCAATACTTAGTTGAGCCTCCTTTTGGCCTCTAGACGCTGTCCTCCTGTAGCCTCTGATGAGTGTCTGGATTCTGGATGGAGGTATTTCTGACCATTCTTCATACCAAATCTCTCCAGTTCAGTTCAATTTGATGGACAGCTTGCTTCAAATCATCCCATAGATTTTCGATGATATTCAAGTCAGGGGACTGTGACGGCCATTCCAGAACATTGGACTTCTCCCTCTGCATGAACGCCTTTGTAGATTTCGAACTGTGTTTTGAGTCATTGTCTTGTTGGAATATCCAACCCTTTGCTTAAGTAATTTCAACTTTGTGACTGATGCTTGAACATTATCCTGAAGAATTTGTTGATATTGGGTTGAATTCATGCGACCCTCGACTTTAACAAGGGCCCCAGTCCCTGAACTGGCCACACAGCCCCGCAGCATGATGGAACCTCCACCAAATTTGACAGGAGGTAGCAGGTGTTTTTCTTGGAATGCGGTGTTCTTCTTCCGCCATGCAAAGTGCTTTTTGTTCTGACCAAATAACTCCATTTTTGTCTCATCAGTCCAAAGCACTTTGTTCCAAAATGAATCTGTCTTGTCTAAATGAGCATTGGTATACAACAAGCGACTCTGTTTGTGTTGTGAGTGCAGAAAGGGCTTCTTTCTCATCACCCTGCCATACAGATGTTCTTTGTGCAAATTGTGCTGAATTGTAGAACGATGTACAGATACACCATCTGCAGCGAGATGTTCTTGCAGGTCTTTGGAGGTGATCTGTGGCTTGTCTGTAACTATTCTCACAATCCTGCCTCTGCATATGCCGCTCTTGTATTTTTCTTGGCCTGCCAGACCTGCTGGGTTGGTTTAACAGCAACTGTGCCTGTGGCCTTCCATTTCCTGATTCCATTCCTTACACTTGAAACTGACAGTTTAAACCTCTGAGATGGCTTTTTGTAGCCTTCCCCTAAACCAGGAGACTCAACAATCTTGGTTTTCAGATCTTTGGAGAGTTGCTTTGAGGATCCCATGCTGTCTGTCACTCTTCAGAGGAGAGTCAAAGGGAAGGAAGCACAACTTGCAATTGACCACTTAAATACCTTTTACCACTCATGATTGGACACTCCTGTCTGTGAAGTTCAAGGCTTAACGCGCTCATCATACCAAGTAATCAGCAGTGAGCAGTGACAGGCATTCAAATCAGCACAATGACAAGGGGACCCACATTTGTACACATCCAGTTTTTCACATTTGATTTAATTTCATACAACTAAATACGGCGTCACTAAAAATTTTTGTTCAGAAAACACCGCAGTACTATTAGAAAGTGAAAGACATACCACTGTTATCTGTTTTCCTGAAAGGAGAGTCAATTTTTATGCAGGCTGAGAGGGGGTCCCAAACTTTTTCATATGACTGTATTTATCTATTGTAATGGATGGCAAACATGGGCTGGCGCCACTGTCAGGATGAGTTCTGGCCCCTTACGTGGCTGTGCTACAGAAGATCGGCAAAAGATGCCAGTGTGTCAGTTGATACGTTGGTGTTCTGGCTGGCATGAACCAAAACTCCTGAGTCGGCTGGGAGGCCAACATAAAGTTGGTATCTGGGGGAGATAACATGTCTGGACTATTCACACCCCCACCATGATAAATGGTGGCATCCCTGAGTTAGGATACCCACAGGGCATGCTGAGAGGTGTAGTCCCATGGGGAAGCCCTGTTGGGTTTCCTGGGTGCCGCCAGAGGGTACTACAGGGATTAGCAATCTGTTACTTTGTGGGAGTTGCACGTGACCAGGAAGTGCTTTCTGTGGACCATGTCCGAGCATTGGAATTACTCCCTGATCACAGATAAAAGGTGTCACTGTACCTCACAAAGGCAAGTCAGAGTCAGGTGGAAGAAGACAAAGCTCACCCGGGAGGAGTAAAGGAAGGAAAAGAGACAAGTAGAGAATCGTATGTGATGTGCTGGAGTGGTTATTGCAAAGAAGCCTTTGTTAGGGTAATTCACTGTAATACCATTTTTATTTGAACCCGGGACTTGTGTTGCTGTGATTGTGTTTGGGGTGCTGCAACACCTCCTGCAGGTCACACTATTTATAATCAAAAAGTGAACCCTCAGAGCTTCCCATGTGTTGTGCTGCAGGCTTTCTATACAGTGGAACCTCGGGTCACGACCGTAATTCGTTCCAAAACCCGATTTGGTCATGACCCGAACTAATTTTCCCCCATAGGATTGCATGTAAATACAATTAATCCGTTCCAGACCGTACGAACTGTATGTAAAATACAGTGATACCTTGGTATACGTCCTGTTTGGACATGAAAAATTTTGCTTGGTATATGACCTTTGTTTGGAATACGACTCGCGTGCTACCCTCGTTTACCCCTCTCGAGAGTCAGTACGGCAGTTACAAGCATTGAGTGAACAACCCGCGTGCTACCTGTTGTATATGATGCTTTTGTCCATTTCTTTATGTTCGGGTGTAGATTGCTCTGGTCTGCGTCTTTTGAGACGTATGACTGCCGGAGGAAGGGTTGTGGTTTAGAAGGCACGCTGTATGGAGAGTTGGTTAAACGTGGTTCAAAATACACAGCATTCGAAACGTTATTCTGAGTGTGTCGCTACTTCAATCTAGAGAACACTACACTACCCTTGTTTACTTCTCTCGAGACAAAGCCACGACTGCCCACGAGCAGCAGTACGCCAGTGGCTAGCATTCAGTGAACAACCCGCGCTATAACTCTCTGTGAATTTTCACATGATTTTGTGTTTTTTCGTAAAAAATTTGAAAAGTATGAAGGTGGTATGCGTATCCGGGACATAGCTGCTGCATACCGTACGCCAAGAACGACGGTATCTACGATTGTGAAAAACAGACGTTATTAAAAAGTAAAGTGAGGTTAAATTTTCATTTATTCCATCTGATTGCTTTTGTATTTAAGTATTTTAGTATTACGCAGTCTGCGGTGGGCTGGCGCCCCACCCAGGGTTTGTTTCCTGCCTTGCGCCCTGTGTTGGCTGGGATTGGCTCCAGCAGACCCCTGTGACCCTGTAAGTTAGGATATAGCGGGTTGGATAATGGTTGGATTGTATTAAGCAGTGTTTAAATTATTTTATACAACCCCATCAATGTATAATATGACAACAACAATAGGATTTTTTTTTCATGGAAACAGATTAATCATTTTCCCTTTATTTCTTATGGAAAAAATTTGGTATAAGTCAAAGGATCTGGAACGGATTAAGGACGTATACCGAGGTACCACTGTATATTTTTTTAAGATTTTTAAGCACAAAAATAGTTAATTACATTATAGAATGCACAGCATAATAGTAAACTAAATGTAAAAACATTGAATAACACCGAGAAAACCTTGAACAACAGAGAAAACTAACGCTGCAAGTGTTCGCGCTATAGCGCTACGAACCGCTCGCTAAAAATACTTTTTTTAATGAGTTTTAAGCACAGGGAAAAAAATGAACATTTGAAAAATCCACAATTTAATAAACAACCAAGAAAAGTAACATTACAACAATGCACGCTACGAACAGAAGTGAAGTGGAGGTTAAAATCCAATAGAAAAATGTCTTCATTAAATACGAGGTTAAAACAATGCTCGAAGCAGTCTCTTTAAAAACAAGCCCGGTGCAATCTTTAACTGCCTTCTCACAGTTAAAGTTCACGCTACAGCCTTACAAATCGCTCGCCGTAAACACTTTTTTTTTTTAATGAGTTTTAAGCGCAGGGAAAAAATTAAAATTTGAAAAATCCTTAATTTATACAAAAACTAACCATAAACAACCAAGAAAACGAACCTTGCATGAGTCGAGTTCTGACATGAAGGAAGTGAGGAGGAAGAACTAGCCACTCGTAGACGGATAGTTTTGCAGCAAATCGCCATGAATCTTCCTGGTTTTCTCGCATAACATCATCTCGCTTATGTTGTTCCCTGCAAGTTGCTTCTCCTACAGTCACACTAACAGTTTTTCTACCTCTTCCAGCACTTAAGAATTGGTGAACACTGTAACTCCTTTTGTAACATCAGCTGCTTTAATGGCCTCTTTCTGCTTTAGAATAGTCGAAATCGTAGATTTTGACTTCTTGTACTTGGCGGCAAGATCAGTAACATGAACGCCACACTCATATTCTTTTCAATAATTTCTTTCTTTAATTCGATTTCAATTTTCTTCTAACCAACACTACCACTCATCACTTCCTTAGAGGCCATGGTTAATTGCAAAATGAATGCAAAAGCACACGAAATACTGTAGAGCACAAAGAGTTCACAGGGAATGCACGCACGTCTGACCGAGAACAATGTACAGGGAGAGACTGAACACGTGCGGAAATCAACGGAGCATACAAACCGGAAGGGAAACTGGCCTGTTAGTCATCCGAGTGTCTGGTCATGAACAGATGCAAACGTTTGGTGAACTTATTGGTCGTAACCCGATTTGTACGTGTTCTGAGACGTTCGTGACCCGAGGTTCCCCTGTATGGACAGCAAAATGCCTCACCAATGATGAAAATGCATTCTGTCATCGAGAAGGCAAAATACAGGGTGAGCCCAAAAGAAGTACCACATTTCAAACGTTTCTTCTGCAAAGACGCTACAAGATAAAATACATTTCATTACGACACAAGAAAGGGTATAGAAAATAGATTTTTTTTCCCCACTGTGTTTTAAAAATGATGTCTTCAAGGTGGTGGCCATCATTAGCGAGACGATTTCTGAACGCTCGCATGACTCATTCAGCCATTTCAAGGGGAATCGCCGGCGAATAGCCTCCCTGAGGGCTTCAAGGTTTTGAGGTCGGTGTGTGTGTACCTTCGACTTGAGATAGAAATCGCACGGAGTTAGATCAGGCGAACGTGAAGGCCACCCGACATCGCTGTGCAGGGAGATCAGCTTCCCTGAAAAACTTGCATGGATCTCTGCGCAGGCCGTATGAGCATCCATCTCCTCCAGTTCTCCAGCATCTCAATGTAGTGACGGTGACCGTTGCTCCCCCCTCCTCAAAGAAGTAAGGGCCTACAATGCCAAATTCTACAACGGCGCACCAAACTGTAACACATGTGCTCACTGTGCGGGGGTCTCTGACGAAAGTCACGCGGGTTGGTTTCGACCCAATAGCGAAAGGTGTGCATATTTACGCAACCATTCAAATGGAAATGTGCCTCAAAGTGGCATCTCGATGGACGGTCTGCAGAATGTTCACTCACAACCCTCTTCGGCTCTCCCAGTCTCTCTCAGTGAGTTCCTGCACTGCCATCATTTTGTATGGATGAACATGAAGGTCCTCAAAGACGTGTTGGAAATGCATAAGGAAGAAGCACTCTGAACGTCTAGGAGACTGCAAAATGGTTGCCCTCACAGCTGGGATGTTTTCGGGTGTTCGTACAGTCCGAGGACGGCCTGGAGATTTTCTTGTTCAGTGCTGTACCCGTCGGTCTAAATTTAGCCACCCACTGAAGAATTGTTTTCCGATTTGGGACGTCACCATTAGGAGGAATGATGGAAGTGCGTTCGCAAGGCGCGTTGCATCGTGATGATGGATTCGTGGTTTTTAAAGAACACTTTGGCAGCGAAAACACGGTGGTATGTGGCCGACTGAAAATTAACAAGGGATCGCCTATCAAAGGACCCCCAGCCCACCCCAACCCACTCAGCTGCCTCTACCTCGCATAATTACCTTGAGAAATGGGGTACTGCAGTTTGGCTCACCCTGTACTTAAGATTCTTGTTTGGAAAAGCAACTTATTCTTGTTAAGTAGGCAACTGAGAAAGTGTCACTTCAAAGGTGTAAACCTCAAGTGTAAAAACATTTAATTTTACACTGAATACACTTAAGTATCTGTAAATTCATTTTCTATTATAGCAATCGCAAATCATGCCCATAAAGCTGGACCTGTAAGCCCCTTCTGTGTGCACGCAGTTTACCTTTGACTAAGGATGTGAATGAAAACTGTTTAAAAAATGTAATCGATTTAAAGATGAAAACCATTCGGAGAGAAAAAAAAAAGAAAAACACACTAGGACCTGTGGGACAGGACCCCCTCAGTCCCCCCCATTCATAATGCACTTTGCAGAAAAAGCGAGATGACAACATAGCACTGGCGTACCATTTGACACGACAGCTAAGAATCAAACTGAAACAGCAGCGCTGAATCGAGTATCATGATGACAAAGTGAGAGTGCCGCATTTGATACCATTGATCACAATATTCTTAGAAATCGCCTTAGTCAATGGGTGGGCCTCTCTGGCAGGGTCTTAAATTGGTTTGAATCCTAACTGGCAGGTAGAAAATTCTTTGTTAGTTGTGGTAATTACAACTCAAAGACACCTAAAATCCTTTATGGTGTTCCACAAGGTTCTATCCTGGGTCCGCTACTCTTTTCGATTTACATGCTTCTGTTAGGTCAGGTTATCTCGGGGCATAACGTGAGCTACCACAGCTCTGCTGATGACATACAACTGTACTTATCAATAGCGCCTGATGACCCCGACTCTCTTGATTCACTAACACAATGTCTTACTTGTGTTTCTAAATGGATAAGTAGTAATTTTCTCAAGCTAAATAAAAAAAACTGAAATTTTAGTGATTGGCAATAATGGATATAATGAGCTTATTAGAAATAAACTTGATGCATTAGGAGTAAAAGTCAAGACGGAGGTAAAGAATTTAGGGGTAACTGTTGACGGTGACCTGAATTTTAAATCACATATTAATCAGATCACTAGGACAGCATTTTTTCACTTAAGAAACATAGCAAAAGTTAGACCTCTTATATCATTGAAAGATGTTGAGAAATTAGTTCACACGTTTGTTTTCAGTCAACTAGATTACTGTAACGCACTCCTCTCAGGACCACCCAAAAAAAGACATAAATCAGTTACGAGTGCAGAATGGAGCTGCTAGAATCCTAAATAGGAAAAGAAAATCCGAGCACATCTCTCCAGCTTTGATGTCACTACACTGGTTACCTGTGTCATTCAGAATTGACTTTAAAATACTGCTTATGGTTTATAAAGCCTTAAGTAATCTGCTCCATCTTATATATCGGAATGTCTGACATCTTATATTCCAAATCGTAACCTTAGATCTTCAAATGAGTGTCTGCTCAGAATTTCAAGAGCAAAACTTAAAAGAAGGGGTGAGGCGGCCTTCTGCTGTTATGCACCTAAAATCTGGAATAACCGGCCAATAGGAATTCGCCAGGCTGATACGGTGGAGCACTTTAAAAAACTGCTGAAAACACATTACTTTAACATGGCCTTCTCATAATTTCATTTTAGTTTAATCCTGATAGTCTGTATATTCAATTAATTATCATTACTATTCATGGTGACTCTAAAATCCGTACTAACCCCTACTCTCTCTTCTGCTCTTTTTCCAGTTTTCTGGGGTGGCGACCTGCGCCACTACCACCTGATCAAAGCACCGTGATGTCCTACATTGATGGATTAAAGGCCAGAAGTCCACATGACCGTCATCATCAAGTCCTTGCATGAGAACCCTGAATACAATGAGGGCTGATTGAGGTCATTTATGTTAGGTAGAATGTCTAGAGGGGGCTGGGTGGTCTCGTGGCCTGGAACCCCTGCAGATTTTACTTTTTTCTTCAGCCATCTGGAGTTTTTTTTTTTTGTTTTTTCTGTCCTCCCTGGCCATCGGACCTTACTTTTATTCTATGTTAATTAGTGTTCTCTGATTTTAGTTCTTGCTTTATCTTTTTTTCTCTTTCTTCATCGTGTAAAGCACTTTGAGCTACATTATTTGTACGAAAATGTGCTCTATAAATAAATGCTGTTATTGTTGTTGAATTCATTCTTGCCAGTGCTCCCCATTTTACACACTCCAATGACGGACACAATGAGAACATAGGAGATTTATTATCAAAAAACAAATTCTATTTATAAAGTTTGTCTCTTTTGTGACTAGCCAGGGTTTGATGATTTTCCCCTTCTAGTGGCCATTTTCTGGTATTTTTTTAAAGGTTTTGCGCTTAGAACACCAAGTTCATGGCAACCTTATCGTTCACAACGGGGTCGGCGCATCAGACGTTTACTGCCATGGCCAGCCAGTTACATACAAGACATCCAACTGTACATATGTCTAAAAGAGATCACTACAGCATTGTTATTACACCTGCTGACAAAGAGGGGGCAGCAGTCATAGTTTGTGTCTCTCGTTGACTGGATTGTGTTATTACTACTGCTCTGAAGAGAATTGCACATTTTAAGAGACTGGGAGATGAAACTGTGGCCCGGAAACTTACAGAGGTAAACACCAATTATTAACACTTTCAGCTCTGGATTTTCTGTTTTTATGGGAAAAATTATTTTGTGGGGTGGCACGGTGGCGCAGGTTCGCTTCCCGGGTCCTCCCTGCGTGGAGTATGCATGTTCTCCCCGTGTTTGTGTGGGTTTCCTCCGGGCGCTCCGGTTTCCTCCCACAGTCCAAAGACATGCAGATTAGGTGGATTGGCGATTCTAAATTGGCCCTGGTGTGTGGGTGTGTTTGTGTGTGTCCTGCGGTGGGTTGGCACCCTGCCCGGGATTGGTTCCTGCCTTGTGCCCTGTGTTGGCTGGGATTGGCTCCAGCAGACCCCCGTGACCCTGTGTTTGGATTCAGCGGGTTGGAAAATGGATGGATGGAAATTATTTTGTGAGATATTCTACCTTTAGGGTGTCTAGGAAGCTCAAAAATGAAAATGAAAATAATAATAAAAAATTATCACTATTATTATATAATAGCTGCCAAATACTTCAATACTACTTGTTTGCGGACTGTATGCCAGTCTCTCCAGTCTGCGCAGATAATAGCACGCCGGGCTGCAAATGTACCTGTGCTTTACAAAAACGGCTGCATATATATGTACAGTACTAGTAATAGGATGTCAGGGCTGTAAGGGTTAAAAGAACAGCCATTATTAAGTGAAGCCATCCATAACTCAAAGGCAAAGCAGTGAACGCATAGCACAGTCTCTAAGCTGTGAAGTCTTTTAACCCAACTTTGCTACAAACACCACAACATGCACTGTAAAAAAAAAAAAGTTCAATTTACAGTAAAGTACTGGTAGCTGTGTTTGCCAGAACTTTACTGTAAAAAAGAAGGAGAGAATATTTTTAGGTCTACAATATAACTTTATAGTACATAACTGTTTTTTTCTTTACAACACATTCCAATGGAAGTGAACGTTTATGCCAATCAATAAACCCTCAGAAAACCATTGGCTCAAACACCAGTACACGGTTTGATTCAATAAAGTAACAACAACCAATAGCAAACACGTCGCATCATTGAATTATGTACTTTGAAAAGAATTTGTTTAAGGAAGTTTATGGCACATTGTCTGGTGGAGAAGTAAAGTTTGCTTTTGTGGTGTGTGGTGCCCTACCGTAGTGCCAGCTTGTCAAATACTGCCCACCATAAATCAGCTTCTATAACCTCAAAAAACATTCAGCATGCAGAGAAAAAGAAGTCGGCTAACTTTAAGTTTTTAACTCTACTGTTCAAAGCTATGAGGTCCACTGGGAACAATATGGTAAAATGGGGCGTGTCCTTATGCAAATATCGTAACTTCAGTGTTACTGAAAGAGCGCTTTACCGTTTCACATTTTACGGTTGTTTACCTTAACTATTTAAGTTTTATACTGTAAAAGTAACAGCAATTTTTCAGTGTAACTGTAATGTATCAGTAAATGATATGTAGCATATTTTGAAGGTAGAAAAATATTGATTTTATAGAACATGGCTGTAAAAAATAATGAAATGTATTGTTTTAAGATATGTATGTAATTTTCAGTAAAACATAAGGTAACTTTCCCTTTTTTCAAAAAAGGTATTTTACTTTCACCATTAAATTTACTGACATTTTCTTTACAGTGTCGGTTTGCTTTTAGAATTTCACATCTTGGATTGTTAACTTTGGCGCATCATTGGTTTATAAACTGTCAGTTATTGCGACAGATTTCCAGGAACAGTTCACTAACAACCCAACCTCATTATTACTGACTAGCTGTGTAAGCCCTTGCTGTAAAAAGCCCTGGCACCTACAAACTGTTGAAATTGTCAGAAAAAAAAATTGAAATGCAGAGTCGTCGGTTTCGTTTCGTAGACGTCCTCACCTCCTTTATCTATCAGCGGCTAAGCGAGTTTCTCTCTCCTCCTCGGAGGTTTCGTTTTGCCAATGTGCTCGTCCCCCTTATCTATCAGCGGCTAAGTGAGTTTCTCTCTGCACGGATATTTGATTTACTGATGTGCTTGTCCCCTTTATCTATCAGCGGCTAAGCAAGTTTTCCTCTCCTCCTCCTCGGAGGTTTCATTTTGCCGATGTGCTCACCTCGCTTGTGTATCAGTGGCTAAGCGAGTTTCTCTCTCCACGAAGGTCTGATCTACCGATG